>SNQJ01S0061616.1:41452-58114 GCA_010110895.2 Picea sitchensis | reverse complement strand
AGGCCCAGGAAGAGTTCCCTGAGGATGGGAGCTTGTGCCAAGTTGGCACCTCGGTATTGTGGACCCTTTGAAGTTCTAGATAGAGTGGGACCTGTAGCCTATAGGCTAGCACTTCCTCCCACAGTGAAAGCACATAATGTTTTCCATGTTTCATTATTGAAGAGGTATGTACATGATTCTAATCATATAATTTACTAGTATGTGATCCAGGTGGAACCAGAGGGAGAATTCCTACCAAAACCTCAATGCATACTGGACAGAAAGGAAACCCCACTCAGGAACCAAACCATTGCACAGGTCAAGGTGCAGTGGAAACATTTTGGCCCAGATGAGGCTACGTAGGAAATGGAAGATGCCATGAAACAAGCATATCTGATTTTGTTTACTTTTGTACATACACGTCATGTTGATAGATAGAACATCAAGGATGATTTTCCTTTAAAGGGGAGGGAATTGTAACACCTTGTTTCCCCTAGTCTGTAAAAATAATTATATTGGCCAAGAACTATGGCAAACTCAAAGACGTGAATGTTTGATTTAACGGAACTTTGTATAAAAGGTTAATGAATGTAAATTATGTTATGAATATGTGTCGCATGACTGCTGGGAGGGGGATGTGATAAAAGAGACCACGATGGCTAATGAGAGGTGGTGGAAGGGACCTGGAATGGTTGCGTTAACTTCCATCGAGCCAGTATTGTACTAGTTTATACTTACTCACAAACCAAAGCAGCTCTCTGATCCTGGAATGGATTTCCCGTCAAATTGGTAGGTGGGGAGGCTCCTCAAGAGTTAATGAGGGGATGGGGGTGAACCGCCCATCCGTAACAGCCCTCAAACTTGACCACGAACGATAGAATCCGCGCCACACACAACCTTGCAGATAGAAATTGGCAAGAGAGGAAATGTGTGAGGAGGAGAGAGCAGTGTGTGCGACGGGGATCGCGAAAGAGGCTGGAGAAACCCTGGAAATGTAGGGAGTTCTAAATACCAGGAGAAGGAGAGTAACCTTCGTCCTAGATTATTTTCCTGTATCAGGAGAAGGAGAGTAACCTTCATCCTTGTTTTCTGTTGAGCTGGAAGTAGGAGATTGAACCTCAAAGCATCGTGGTCTAGCTCGGGGGTGGCTAGTGGTAAATCCGTTTGAAATCACTGAGCCTACGGTTGGGTGGAAACGAGCACCCCTCTCAGCAGTTGCATCACGCCTGGTAGATTTGATAAGTGTTTTATACATTGTATTTCGAACTGAATATCATGAATGCATGCTTGTGTTTATATGCCCATAATAATTTCTGTGTAGAATGATTGTCTGGTGTTTTAAACTGGAAATAATGGATGCATGTGTATGCTTATATGTCATTGTTGGTTTCTGTACAAATGGTTAAGTCTGCGGATGGAAGGGTATCTCTCTAAGGTCTCGGAGTCGTGGGAGTTTGAAGCCCCAAGAAGTTGAATTTTGTGATTCAAGCTCAGAAGGGATAGCGAGCCCAATTATAGAAAGAGAGAATACCCTATCATTTGGTTGACGAATGATCGGAATCATTTTGGGAATACCCTAGATCTGTCGAGACTGATGGATCTAGAGGAGGAGCGCAAGCGTTAACACCTTGACCCTTTCAGTCTTCACATGTAGCGATGGAACCCCGGACCGTAGATCCAAGGATCTGACGGAGCCCTATTGACCGTCGATCTTGGCCTTTGTATAGGCAGGAGAGTAGCATTTCGCTAACTTGCGACTTGGAGTGGTCAAGGGTAGGGCTGCATGAACTCACGATTCACAAGATCGCGACGTGATCGTGACCGTTGGATCCAAGGCACGGGAGAACCGTTGGATCAGAACCTTCGTGGGTATCGCCTATCGAGGGTTCAGAACTTGAGAGAGTTTCTTTTCGATTGTAGAAGTCGTGAAGTGTCGAGTGTCAAGGGCTCGTGTAAACATGTGACCCATCCGTAAGTGGGGACAATGTGGTTGACAGGTGGCGTAACGACAAGCACCTAGAGAAAGGTGGGAACGGGTGACAAGTGATGGACACATGTTGCCTGGGAAGGAGTCAACCCATTGTTGACTTATCGTATCTCGGGAATTCATGAAGGAGGAGCATGAGGGCTCAACACTCCAACTCGCGAAGTCGCGAGATGCGAGTAGTGCTAGTATTTAGCCTAGGAAGCGGGTAATCGGTGGTGGACATGTGTCACACTGGGAAGGAGTCAACCCACTGTTGACTTATCGCGTCTCGGGGATTCGCGAAGGAGGAGCACGAGAGCTCTACACCTCAACTGGCAAGGTTGCGAGTGGTGCTAGTGTTTGGCCTAGACTACGGTTACATGTAGTAGGCACTAGTGAGGAGGGATCCATACCCATATAGCATCTCGGGTATCGGTGTTTGGAGAAAGGGGAGTCGAGAGTCTTGATTCCCTACTCGAGAATTGCAAAAGGCGCTTGCGCTAAGGCCATCTTGTGGTCGTTTGGAGGAGGATAAGGGAAGAGAGGGTTTGCGCTAGGCCCCATAGAAGTCTCGAGGATTCTGTTCCTCGAAGAAAAAGACGAAAAATCTAAGTTGTTGTAGTGGGTGTGGGACACTTTGTCTGAAAATAGATTACCTTCCTAGCCTTTCATGATCAGCTCTTGATCATCAAGAATGACAGTTTCCTCTTCATAAAAATGGTCATATGATAATTGTATAGAAACATTTAAATCATCATGATTGTGATCAACTAAGAATATATAGTTATCTATAAAATCATCCTTTAGTGCATGCTCAAAATGATTTGGAAACTGATCATAAGCATGATGTACATCCTGATTCATAGAAAAATCTGAAAAAACTATCAAATGATGTCCCAAATCTAAATTATACTCACATTCTTCTTATTGTCCCAAATCTGAATTATACTCACATTCTTCTTATTGTCCCAAATCTGAATTCATTCTTCTTGTTGTTCTTGTACATGCATATTTTCAAGGTAAGCCTGATCTCGAATCCTTTTGCAAGCTCGAATGTTCTCCTTGACTTCCTCTGCATCTTCAAACAATTGTCTTAATGACAAGGATTATTTTCTCTCAGGAGAAGGACAAGATCTGAATTTTGAGTTGCTACATAGTACACCATGGCAGCAGTCTCGGAAGGTAAGATTTCCAATGGCATGCTATGATAAAAATTGTAAAATCTCTTGTTGAAGACAATCAAAGCTTCTTCCTCCCCTCTCCTCAAAACATTAAAATCAACCAGGTATTGATCAAAGGACTTATTATCACCCCAATACTTTAGAAATGCATTACATAACTCAATCCAAGAACCAGGAGAATCAGCTCCCAAACCCTTAAACCACAAAGCAACATCCCCAAACAAGGATTTGGAAAACAACCTCATGGTAACATCTTCATGTACTATCTCATGTTGATCAACAAAGTTCTCAAAGGCTCCCAAATGCCTCTCGGAAAAAATATGACCCTCTCCAGAAAAACAAGGAAGATACTCAAAGAAATTAAGAGGGTAAGGATGAAGATGAGATGGTAGTCTTAAAGGTCTAAATTTTTTCTCTCTGATTCTAGTTTGGACAACAGTGAAATGAAAATGAGGTTTAACAAGTTGATTGGAAGGCTTAGCAATGATAGTAGTAGGTAATAATATATGATAAGATAATGAATCGATTTCATCATCCTCATGATTACAAGGCTAAGCATGTTTAGGAAGGATTGAGATATAAACCTCATTCTTCTCAATAGGTTGAGGTGAGGAGACATGATCAACATCTATAACACATGCAGAATGGAGAACTTCTTCTTCCAAGGAAGGATATATAAATGAATGTTGATGATCATCAGAGTAAACAAAGCAAAGGATAATCCTTCTTATATGTAAAGGGAAAGACATGAATGAACTAATGAAAAAGAACAAAAGTTCATGGAGAAAACTAATGAACTGATACATGGATTGTCCCTTCCGTATTTTTGTATTTCTATCAGCAGGATCCTTCCTCTAGTGGAGTCTTTGATTGTGGAGTCCCCAGGTAGATGATTACAATCAATTTCTGTGTCCCTCTCTTGTCTACCATCAAGAGTTGGATCTATGTCGTTCTCCCAGGGAATCTTGCTTCACGCTCCGCTCCCCAGCAACGGTGCCATGAATGTTATCACATGGGAGTCACACTCTGACTAATAGGAGTGTAAGCCCAATACCCATCAAAGTTCAAAATATAGATTTATAAAGTGATGGCAAATGAATGAGGAAAACTCAAAATGTGATGTCACTCACAATTTTACTCTATGCAATACATACACGCAAATGGGGTTTTGAATAACTTCAGTCCAAGTTTAGATATCAAAATGAGAAGATGGAAGACTTAAAAGAATATTAAATCATTCCTATCATCTACAAAAGGTAGTGACACACATGTGAGAATGAAACTCTGAAAACAAGAACCTCTTATAATCAAAGAAATAGAAATTCTTATAAGTTTGCAAATTTATCACAATTGATCATCAACTGAAATAAACCATAAGCTAGTCTACTAAAACCTTCAATAGACTGCAACCAGAAGCAGATCATAAATGAGATGAAATAAATATAGACTTTTATTATCCAAAAAATATCCCAAGTATTGATACATACAACCAAAGAAAAGCACTGATGTCTAACAATCTATAGTATGAGCCTCTGTATGTTCATTCCAACTTCCTTAATGATTTATAATGCCTCTCTTATATCCTAGTCTATCAATGAAATCTTTACAATTCGAGTTCCCCCTCTTGCATAAGATTCTAGACCTTGGAGATAGGTGGCAATAGTCAAAGAGACAGGAATCCAACAAACTGCTAAATTTCAAGAAATTGTTGGAAGTCATTAATAAATTGTTTCAAACTCACTGCATGAGGTATTTAATGGAGCTAAAACTTAGGTGCAAGTGTCCCTTAGCATCTAATGGATCTCTAAGAAGTCGTTCAAACCCTCCTTGACAGGTGGAAACGTTCAAACAAGGCGAATATCCAACAACTTTGCAAAACAGAGAGTTTGCAGCGCCACTTGCAGCGCATTGGTGTTTTAATTATATCTCTCGATTGTCAAACTGAGTCAGGCTGAAATTTGGACAAAAATTCAATGACATTATCATTATCCTTCACAAAAAATTTCAGAAAAACCCACATCACCGTTTTGGAGTTATGATCAAATATTTAGATGCATCTTCTATAGGAAATGAGTTCGCAGCACCAAGAGAAAACAAGTGGCCACACTCCTTTCCTGACCTCCAAACAAGAAAAAAATATCATGGAGTACCTAATGGCTATGAGGTTGATACTGGTAATTTCATATTTTCACCCACATGCCTACAAGTTACCTAACCTCCAACCCTCATCCAAGACAATTTGCAACGCCAATCATCAGTTTGCAATGCCACAAAGAGAAACAACTACTCATCCCTTTCCAGACCTTAAAGCAAGGTTGAAAATTTCATAGAGTACCTGGTAACTTAGAGTTGAATGTTGATACCTTCATATTTGCACAAGGACACCTACAAGTGGTCTAACTACCAACTATCCTCTACAACCAGTTCGCAGCAGAGTTTGCAGTGCCAAACCACAAACCGATTTGACAGCATGAACGTGTAAAATAACAGCTAGAGATACTTCACACAGCTTGTGGAACTGAAATGTCAAAGTGATGATGGTGATCAGAATGATGTGTCTTACGAAAACTAACACTCCTTGTCATGATGACTAAAAATCAACCCGAGACACAACCACAAGATCCAAAGAAAAAGACTAAAATGACTTTTGATTCCCCCCACAACTCTATGTGATAACACTTGTTTTGATAGTCATTGACTTTTTCTCCTTTACTTAACTCATTCAATTGATTTCACATTAAAGAGTTTTCATAAGCAGTCTAGGTTAAATGAGGAGAAGCAAATGTATCCCCTAAACGATGAATTTCTTGGTTCACCTCCTCATTATTTCCTTCTTCATCATCAACCAAATTGTTTTGTAGAGGAGTTTGAACTTTCTGGTCCTCTCTATTTCTCTAATCTCTCTGCAAAATTTGAGTTGTATTGTTCGGCCTTCTAAACTAATTTCTATTTCCAAAGTCTTGAGAATTTCTATTAGCTTGTATCCCTTCAAGTTTTAACCTTTCCATCTTTGTAGATAATGACTTAACTAAGTTTGTCAATTCATCAACCTTGGGATCAATCCCTAAAGTATCTGAAGATGAGGCTTATGTTTTTTGTTTTCTTCTATCTCTGTCAGATTTTTCCCTCAAATTATATGCTGCTATTATATTTGATTCAAATTCCAGTGCAACATCTTGCATATGGGCCAATGTTGTAGACCTTCTTTCTCTCAACAAAATACAGAATTATGGGTCAAAATCACTTGCATAAGTTATTTTAGCAGAGGTCTTAGTGGGTTTAATCTTAGTAGTAATTTTGTTGTACATCTTGTTAAATCTTTTTGAAAAATCCGACATTGATTCGCCCTCTTACCTTTTTAGAGCCCCAAATTATGTAATGTAATACAAGAAGTCTTTTTGTCACCCCAATGCCTTAAAAAGGCACCATACAGGGCCTCAATTCTAGCTATTGATCCAAGAGCTAAACTTCTAAACCACTTCTAGGCTTCTCCATCTAGGATTTGCACAAAGACTCTCATCTAGACATTTTCATTTTCAATATTCAAATTATCTGCATAAATGTAAAATGCATCAATATGTTCTTCTGCAGTAATATATTCCTCTCCAGTAAATTTAGGAATTAAGGTAATCTCCTACTGGGAGAGCATTCATGGGCTAAGGAATTACTAATGGTGCATACCTAGAAGTGAGAATTGCATCCATTCTGTTCTGAGGAGGATTAAATCCTGCCATTTGATTGGAAAAGGAGGACTCTGACTCTTGGGAGAAGTAAGAGGTGATTTTATAGGTGAAAATACAATCTGTATAATAGGAGGTTTTGAAAAAGGAGGAGTATGAGGTGGAGAAGATTCAGACTTAACATAAGCTAGCTTGGACTTGGGTATAGCTGAGGAAATTTCAACTGAAATTGAGGTTCCTTCTTCTTTAGTTACATGAAATTTAAATGAATGAGGATTTGGGGAACCTAAAAAAGGGAAATATTCCAAAATTTCAAGTTTAAACCACTTTACAATTTCAGAAGATGCAAGAAAATCAAATATTTCTAAACTTTCTTCTTTCAAGTCAAGAGAAAAAGGTTTGTACTCAACAAGAAAATCTTCTAGTTCTGACTTTACAAGAGTTTCAGATATAGGTAAATGAGGAATATCAGAAACAACAATTGCTTTAGGTGTGATCCTAATACCCATCAGAAAGATAAAAATGTTTTCACTGTGTAGCAAATGGGTGAGATGCTTAGTTTATAATATCAGCACAAAACCTCCATGAAATACACATCAGCAAGTGTAGAGCCTGATTACTTTTAGGACTCAAACTAAATAAAGGTTTTCTAAATTTCAGTTTAGGATTTATTTTAATGACTTTCTTATACTTGGAAGAAACCAGGAATAAATAGCAACATCGTAATAATGATAAACAATAGTAGGATAATGATAAACAACAACAGAGTAATGATAAACAACAGTAGAATAAAGATAAGCAATAGCAGAATAATGATAAACAATAGTAGAATAAAGATAAAGAGCAATAAAAAAATGATAAACAGCAGCATAATACATACCTCCACCTACAGGTTGGTTTATCTAGTCCCTTTTCTATCTGATCATGTTCTTGTTCTTGCCCAGACTGAATATTAACCTCCCATCCAACTAGGAACAACCTCTCTGACTCCCTAGCTCCAGGAATCCTTACGGTTTCCAGGCCCCTGAGCCCAAAATTCCCAGCAACAGCAGTGCCCTGTAAGAGCTTCCCCAAAACCATTCCTCCAATTTCCCCCTCCACCTCACCCTTTTAGAAATTCAGACATTCTCAAACAAAATTAAGATCCCTCTTCCAAGTCCTCCCCTCCTTTCTTATCCTCCTATCTCAAATCCCCCTCATTAATTCCCAACAACCTTATACCCCCATTAATTTCCCAACAACCTTATCCCCCCACTAATTACTCAACAACCTTATCCCCCCATCAATTACTTCACTCACCTTTTAATAATAAAATAATAAAAGACTCATTAATATATTTTAATAATGAATTAAATTAAAATTAAAAACTATGATAAAATTAATCTATTTGGGTTGTTACATACACCCACCCTTCATGAAACTTCGTCCCGAAGTTTGAATAATTTACAATACAAGGGTAATGACACATGATTCATACACCCAGAACAAATAATCAACATCATCAATTTAAAATACTTATACATACTAGTGTACATGTGCAAGAAATGCATGCATAGCTAGCACATACAAAGCTTGCACATGCACTAATGACAATAATTATCACACCTATAGTAATTCTTGTATGCATCCAATCCAATCAACAAGACCATTCATTTCATAAAAGATAGTAAACTATTTAAATGTTCACGAAATTCCTCATTTACAATAATTTAGCACAAGCTACATTCACTTAGATAATTTTAGTTTAGTTAAGTAAATATAAATATACATATATACATATATTTTTCTTTTTCAAAAAGAGGAAATCAAGAAATTCTTCTATAAGGAGAAATCCCCGCACACTCTCAACTACTTCTATTCATCCTTCCTCCCTAACTTACTTCCATCTTCCATCCCTATCCTTCCTCTATTGGATTATCTTGGAGCGTCAACTATATTGACCTAACTCCAAATAGAACCCGTAAGTGGAAGTGTCAACTCTATTGACCAAGCTTCCTCAGTAGGCAACTGACAGTCATCATCACATGTCTAGGGGAGCGTGATCTAACACCGTCCTCCCATGACTCCAGGTTTCAGAGGATACACGGTGAGAAATGACTCCACCCCTCTTAATAGTACTAGGGTCGACACCCTACCATGGAACATACAGTGGCACTGTGTTGCTGGGAATTTTGTCATCGTATATTCAGTTTTAGGCAGTCTCACCACCTGAAAAACCTGCATTGGTCCACATATCATAACAATGCATTTGAACCAACATAATTTCACATACAAAGATTCATACCATATTGTTTCTCGGTCGGTGTTCATGACATCAACGTTTTATCATCTTTGTCCTTCGGCTATTTCATATCCCATTGACCTACAGATTAGTCTATAACACAAACTCATACTTATCTATGCATTATCATCATGTAGATGTATTTAACCATAATCTCAATTCGGTATCCACGTACCAACAACTTTAAATGTCAAAATTTTCAAATTAGAATAGATTGCATAATATCCATCGTTAAACATTCATAGAATTGACATTCACATAATAGATTGCATAATATCCATCATCATTCAAATAGCGTTAAACATTCATAGAATTGGAATTCACATAGGTTCATACGTCTTAAAAGTTCAAGTGTATCATTAATAGTTTCACAGTGAATAGAAAATAAAGGTGACTATGCCTTAGGTAATTCTAGATATCTAAGTCAAAAGGTGGCATTACATATCAATATGAAAACATACATAGATAGATATAGATATATAATATTCAACCATCCCAATGGATTTATATAAAACAATTAAAACATATAAAAGTTAAAGCTTCATGTACCACGCATATCCTTGACTTGGGTCTTTGTAAATAATTTATATAGTTTTACCAATTCAACTTGTCACTTCAAAAGCTGGCTTTATCCTTGCTCAAATCTAATCCTAAACTAAAAGAAATATTTGGATGCTTTATAATTTTTGAACCATAACCTTTGAAAAAGGTACTTTCCAAGTCAACAATAATTGTTTAGTATTGTAGATGCATAACCTCTTTATGTATATAAGACATCTATAGCCCTTGTCATCCATATTAAGAATGATAAAATATTCTACAGCAACCATTAAATCTAGAAATGATGGTAGGAGGATTTTTCTTAATTGACATATAAAAAAAATAAAAATAAATAAATAAATAAGCCTATTGTTAGAGTAAGAAATGGATTGCATAGCATTTATCTAAAAACAAATTCCCTTATTGGAATAATATTTATGGTGTTTAAGTTATATTTAAAGAAGAGCACCCCAAACAAACAATGGACATGTTTGACAGGAGGGATCCAAAGATCCACTTTAGGGACTTAGCCCAATTGAGACAAACTGGTACACATGATGCATTTATCACAGAGTTTCAGAGAATAGTCGTGACAGTGACATACATTTCAGATCCTAGACTGATCATTCTTTTCACAGAGGGTCTCATAGAACCCTTGAGAGGATGGGTGAAGGCCAACATATATCACACACTATAGGATGCCATCCTCCGCACTAGAGATCTAGCAGGATCAGTGTTGAAAACTAAAACTTTTTCCAAACCCTTTGTGCCACAGAAGGATCGAGATAGGAAACCATTCCAGAGAAAGTGGAAGGGTAAGTAGAAGTTGGATGATGATACATGGCATGAGATTATGAGGAAGAATCTATGCTTCAAATGCAGAGAGCCATGAGTCCCCGACCATTGGTGCATGGGCAAGGGACAAATCCACTATATTGAGGTTGCATCAGACAGTGATGAGGAGGAACAAGGTAATCAAGCACATGACAGTGAGTCCATTAGCTCAGAGGAGGAACCATTGCATGAGGAGGAGCAACCTCCAAGGAGACCACCGACACTACTAGGGGCACAACCACCGATAGAGCCATAACCTTGGGTGAAGGCTAAGAGATGATCACCAATGAAGGGAGGAGACATAATGATCTGAAAAGATCTTTTACACGACTATGGTTGAGTTATTAAGCATGTTTTGATTCACCAATTAGGAAGCTTTAAGAAAGAGGAAGAAGTTATAGAAGAAATATAACAACCATTTGAATATGTACAGAACTGAAATTAAGCATTAAACAATAGCAAACCATAACACCAATGTGATAATGGAGTTCAACAATCTCGCTTACGTCTTTGGGCCTTTGTCTGAGTGGGTGAGGCTTTCTTATTTATGTTCAAAATATCAATAAGTACATCACAACAATGCCAAAAGGTTACAAAAATGATCTGGTCTTGTTCTACCAGATCTCAAGAACCCAACAGAAGAAACAACACTCAAATCAGATGACCAGAGCTCCCAGAAATGGCCTGCATAGGTGCGCTCCTCAACAACTTCCCTGCATAAAAATGGCTTTGGCTTGGAAAATATTCAGCATTAACCTGCTCTGAATCTCCCCCCATGGCCTCAAGAAGGTCTGGTTTATATCTATATGAAGTTGGTAACCATCTCCCAACTTCCCCCTAAGATATGGCCTAAAAAAGGGCCCAATATCCCCCCAAAAGGGCCAAAAATCTCCAAAAACAGGCCTGGAAATCATTAAAAATCATTATTCTAAAGTGAAAAAACCACTTTATTACAAAAATATGGGCATAAGCCCCCAGTCCGGGGTGCACGCCCCCTTTTCAAGGTCATATGAAGTCATGTGGCCAAGCGCCAGCTCCCGAGGGGCTGCGCGCTGACCCTTACCTCTGAAATACTTAGTCGCATGGTGCTTCACAATAGAACATGGGCCCTTATCCTCGTGTTGGCCCCCAAAATCTCGACACTATCAGTTATGACCTAGGTCTCATGGGATAAACCCCAAAACCGTGGGCGGAGGGCTCTATCCAAATTTCATGCTAACAATTAACTCTGGAGTCCATGCGTATGGAGGATATCACGGGAACCGTGATCGAATGCTACAACTATGCATGTAAGTTTGAGGTGTGGTCCCATGGTAAGTTTATGCCGAGGGCTAGGGCTAGCCCCAACCCTTTCTCCGCCCATATGAACCAACCATTAAACTTTTATATATGTTTTTCCCATTATATAACAAGACACGCACGTGGACGGGTTGGCTAGCCCAACCCTGCCAAACCGTGGCCTGGTGGTAGGTCACGGGTTTGAAACCCACAACTCCAAATAAATTTTGCATTCGACCATGAACCAATAACAAGGTGCCACATGGCAGCCCACGTCTGGTCCACGTGGCACCACCCCATTTTTCAACTCTGATGCCACGTGTCAAACGTTGAATGGTCCATCTGTCAGTGTCGTACCCTACCACATGTCTGCCATGTCAGTGTTCGTACCCTGCCACATGTCACTATACAAATGATCCATGTGTCGTCGTATGGATGTGACACGTGTCACCCTTGCAGTGGTGACATGTGTCACTCCCCGGTTGGTCCACCTATACCTGCCATGTCATTAGTCTGTATGCCTAGTCATCCTACCACGTCAGTTGTACGGATCCGACCACGTATGTGTCAACTGTGATGCCACGTTAGTTGTATGGTCGTACGACCTGTATAGTCAGCTTCCAGGTGGCACTGTACAGACTGTACAGTCAACATTTTTTTTGCATGTTTGGCAAAACAAACAGATCACCATAACTTGAGCATACGACGTCCGTTTGAGCCCGTTCAAGTTGCGTTGGGTTCGTATCGACGAGGCCTACGCACAAATCTGTTTTGAATCCATTCTGAGAACTTTTATTTTTAGGCCTTTATAAGCCCCATCAAGCTCCTAGATCTGATTTTGGATCACACCTCCCCACTAAAGGACCTTTTGGTCCCCAAAAGGTTACTGACCAATCAATAAGCTCGGGATAGGCCACTCGGCTTGTCCTCTGTCTTGGAACTCTATCCTATGCACATGTCTCATCAAGATCAACTGTAAAATAATCATGATAACTAACAACATATTGTTATCCATTTGTACCATGTCACATCTTACCGAAGCCACTATCATCCATGTAGACAACATTACTAATGATAGCATAAAAAACATGACAACAAATGAGCTAATATACTTGTGATATTTGCACAACATGAGCTTATCTTGAAGCAAATTGTGATTGGTTTTGCATTCAACAATCATTTCATGTTCTTGCTTAAGATCGATTACTTGATTTGAAACAATTATTGGTTTGTTTCTTGCTTGATCTGCCTTCTTTAATTGTTCCATAGTTTGAAGAGTTTTATTTGCCTTTACATGATGAGCATGAACCACATAATCTTGACATGCTTTGGTTAATTGATATTGATTCTTTGTCCTGTAGAATATTGCTTTATGATCATATAAGTATGGACTACCTAAGACCACTCCACATTCACTTAATGGCACTCCATCACATGTTACCTCGTCCACATACTTAGATGAAATATAAAATTTTAATGTGCACTTCTTGGTTATGTCCATTTGATGATGGTTGCTTATCCATTTAAGTGTGTAAGGATTATGATGTACTTGTGTTTTTAACCCCAATTGCTTAACCAATTCCTCTGAGATTAGGTTAGATTGAGATCCACTATCAATTAATGTATCAACCTTAGTGTGTCACATGATGACCTTGATATAAAACAAGTTACTTCCACACTCAATTCCTTCACCAATTTTACCTTTCATACCAACCAATGAGACCTTTGATTCATCACTTGAATCTGATCCCAAGTGTGTGGGTTGTGTTGTCACTGCAACTGTTTGCCTCCCTTTCTTTTCCTTAAACCACTTTGTCCTCTTCTCGGGATGTAATTGCCAACAACGGTCCTCATCATGCCCCTCTTTCTTGCAATGCTTGCAAGAGGGCCTCTCTTCCTTTCTCATCATTGCATTTGATTTCTTTTCATGCCACTTCTTCTTGTCCTCTTTCCTTGAAGACAGTTCCCTTGATACTCCAACACATGTTTTCCCTAATTCAATGTATGTCGCTTGAACAAAAACCTCATCAATATTAGTTGGTCCAAATATGAATACAATGTTTCTAATATGTGCAGGTAAACCTCCTGTATACTTCATAAGAGTTTCTTGGGTATGTAAAGGGATATCTAACATCAATGCCATTTTTTGAAAGCCATCTGTGTATTCTTGCACTGTTTGTCCTTTTCTTAGTTTTAAAGATTGTTATTCAATTAATGATTTCTCTTTATAACCCAAAGGATAAAATTTCTTTCTAAGTGCAGAAATAAAACTTTTCCATGATGGAAATACATTACCCACTTGTTGTGTTCTGTTTTGTAACTTTATTTGCCACCAGATGAGCGTTGTGCTTGCAAGTCTCAAAGATGCCAACTTGATTTGTGTGGCCTCATCCTTGATCTGTTGCACACTGCAATAGACCTACATCTGTCTGACCCAATTGTCAAGTCTCTCTACATTAACTTCACCATCATACATAGGTAATTAGAATTTAACATCAAGTTTTAAAAATGGCATTTCATTCTTATGTTTATGAACATGTTTCTTTGCATTGGATTTAGAACTTGAACTTGAAGAAGAAAGAGAAGAAGGTGGTGACGATGGAGGTGAAGGAGGAATTTGAGGGGGATCCTCTCCCTCTTCACTTTTTCCCTTTGAATATTCCCCAAGAACCGGTTGCTTCTGTTCCAAGTAATCCTCATACAAAACTTTCATCATCTTCAACATAGCAAAGAAAGTTTTTCGAAACTCTTTCTCATATTGAGAAAGTCACTCTTCTGATGCCATCTTCTCGCTTTGAGAAGCTCTCTTTCTCAATCCAATCAATGGATTCTCTTCAACAAGCTTTCCTTCACCATGAAGTGTCTTTTCCCTGGTTAACATGCAAAACTCAAATCCAAACATCGACTAGCTCTGATACCAACTTGATCTGAAAAGATCTTTTACACGACTATGGTTGAATTATTAAGCATGTTTTGATTAACCAATTAAGAAGCTTTAAGAAAGAGGAAGAAGTTATAGAAGAAATATAGCAACCATTTGAATATGTACATAACTGAAATGAATCATAAAACAACAACAAACCATAACACCAATGTGATAACATAGTTCGGCAATCTCGCCTACGTCTCTAGGCCTTTGTCTCAGTGGGTGAGGCTTTCTTATTTCTATTCAAAAGATCAATAAGTACATCACAATAGTGCTAAAAGGTTACAAAACTGATCTGGTCTTTTTCTACCAGATCTTAAGAACCCAACAGAAGAAACGACGCTCAAATTGGATGACCAAAGCTCCCATAAATGGTCTGCAAAGGTGCGCTCCTCAACGACTTCCTTGCATAAAAATGGCTTTGGCTTGGCAAATTTTCAGCATAAACCTGCTCTAATTCTCCCCCCATGGCCTCAAGAATTTTTTGTTTATATATATATGAAGTTGGTAACCATCTCCCGACTTCCCCCCGGGATCTAGCCTCAAAAAGGGCCCAATATCCCCCAAAAGGGGCAAAAAATCTCCAAAAACAGGTCTGAAAATCATTAAAAATCACTATTCTAAAGTGCAAAAACTACTTTATTACAAAAATATGGGCATAATCCCCTAGTCCCGGGAACGTTCCCCCTTTGCAAGGTCATATGCAGTCATGTGTCCAAGCACCAGCCCCCGAGGGGTTGTGCGCTGGCCCTTACCTCTGAAATACTTGGTTGCATGGTGCTTCAGAGTAGAACCTGGGCCCTTATCCTGGTGTTGGCCCCTAAAATATCGGTGCTATCAGTTATGACCCAGGTCCCATGGGATAAACCCTGAAACCATGGGTGGAGGGCTCTATCCAAATTCCACGCCAAGCCTTAACTCTGGAGTCCGGGCGTATGGAGGATATAACGGGAACTATGATCATAGGCTACAACCATGCATGTAGATTTGAGGTGTGGTCCCATGGTAATTTTACGTCGAGGGCTGGGGCTAGCCCCAACCCTTTCTCCGCCCATATGAACCAACCATTAAACTTTTATATATGTTTTTCCCATTATATAACAAGACATGCACGTAGGCGGGTTAGTTAGCCCAACCCTGCCAAACCATGGCTCGATGGAAGGTCAAGGGTTCGAAACCCACAACTGCAAATAAATTTTGTAAATGACCACGAACCAATAACAAGGTGCCACATGACAGCCCACGTCTGGGCCACATGGCACCACCCCATTTGTCAACTTCGATGCCATGTGTCAAATGTTGAATGGTCCATTTGTCAGCGTCATACCCTACCACATGTATGCCTTGTAAACGTCTGTACCCTGCCACTTGTCACCATATGGATGGGCCATGTGTCATCGTAGGAACGTGCCATGTGTAGTGGTGACACGTGTCACTTCTCGATTGGTCCACCTGTACTTGCCACATCATCAGTTTGTACACCTAGTCACCCTGCCACGTCAAATGTACAGATCCTACCACATCTGCCCTGTTAGCGTCAGAAGTCACTCCCGGATTGCTATCAGGAGCAGAGCCCGACACCCATCAGTTTAATGTCACGGTGGTTAAATTTGGTGATCAAATGGAGATAAACTCAACGATGAGGTTCCAACTCTGAAACCATGCCAGATATACACGAGCAAGTGAGGTCTTGAATAACTCCAGACAATGAGTTGTAGTAAGGGTGAGTAGGGAGGAAGACTTGTATCAGAACAATGCAAAGGTCTGTTACAAACAAAAGGTTTCTAACAGGCTGTAGAGGAAGACATTTAAACACAAGATCAGCTTATATTCAAATGCAAAAGACCAGAGAATGCAGTAACGCAATGATAAATCATTTATCACGGTAGAACTACAACAATTTGTATGACTCAGTCAATCACGAACTCCCCAGCATGAGATGAAATTAGATGAAAAAGGAGAACTGTCTGTCATAAAGCAAGAAATCTCATTTACAG
>SNQJ01S0061616.1:9804-39597 GCA_010110895.2 Picea sitchensis | reverse complement strand
CTCCCAGGATTTCCGATGAAGCCCTCCTGCGGAGCTTTCGCCGCATCCCTTGTCCATGATCAGGCTCGCTTGCTTGACTTAGGCCCTAAGCAGATTTCTTTTATGTGCTGTGCTTGGGCGCTCCTAGGGAAACTTGCAGACCTGTGTACCCCGGTCCTAAAGACAAGAAATGTTACTAACATGCCCCAATTGTGTTGCCACATCAATTGTATGGCCTGTACAGTCAGCCACCACGTGGCACTATACAGACTGTACAACCATCATTGTTTTTGCCTGTTTGGAAAAACAAACAGATCGCCATAACTTGAGCATATGACGTCTGTTTGAGCTCGTTCAAGTTGCATTGGGTTCGTATCGACGAGGCCTACACACACATCCATTTTGAAACCATTATGAGAACTTTTATTTTTAGGCCTTTCTGAGCCCCATCAAGCTCCTAGATTTGATTCACGATCACATAACAACCCTTTTTGGATTATCTAGGTATGACACACTCAGGATCAGAGGGAATATTCAAGGACAACACACCATTTCCTTGATATATGGTGGGGTGACCCACAATTTCATTGGTGTTTCACTAGTAGCTAGGAGAGCACTACAAACCGAGGAGTTTGAGGGTTTTGATGTTGCAGTAGTTGATGCTCACACGGTAGAGTGTTTGGATCGAGTTCCAGACTTAGGGGTACATCTGGGAAAACACACAGTGAAGGATACATTCTATGTGGTTGACCTTTCTGACATAGATGTGGTATTGGGAGTCCAATGTTTGATCACCTTGGATAAGATTTCTACCAATTACCAAACACTTGAGATGGGATTTAGAGACATTGAGGGGAAGAAGATTGTATTGAGGGGTATGTCGACAAGGGATCCTAAGACATTGTCAACAAAGAGGATGGAGAGGATCTTCAGACATGGGGGAGTAGCATATGCATTAGAGTGTGTGATCACCACGCAAAGGGATTCATACAGTCGCCAACAGTATCATGTGGAGATCATGGTTTTGTTGAGTCAGCATGAGAATTTTTTTGGTTCGATGCCACCTAGGAGACCCCCAAATATAGGGTTTGAGCACACCATCGAGATGGAGATCTCAACAAATTGGAAATCACACTTGTTAGTAGAGTAGTCCAAGAATAAGTTCGCGTGTGATTTATCAGAAAGACATGTACATGACGATAGGTACAGAGTCATAGATGAGGTCATCTTCTATAAAGACTGAGTCTACCTTGTGCCCGGATCTAGTCTAAACAAAAAGATCTTGGTGGCAGTACATGACTCACCTTTAGTAGGCCATAAGGGCTTCTTCAAGACATATAAGTAGGTCAGGGAGAGATTCTCTTAGAAGGGTCTCAAGAAGGATGTGATGAGACATATCAATGAGTGTGTGACTTGTCAGCAGAACAATTTAGAGCAGACATTCCCAGTAGGGTTGCTTTAGCCACTCCCTATTTCGGAGCAAAAATGGGAAAGTATATCCATGGACTTCATTACAAGCCTATCTAAGGCTCAGGGTAAGGACTGCATATTTGTAGTGGTCGAAAGATTGACCAAATTTGCGCATTTTTTCGCGATTCCCACAGACTACACCGCAATGTAGGTGGCAGAGTTGTTTCTTAGAGAGATATTCAAACTTCACAAGTTGCCACAGAGTATAGTCAATGATAGAGACGATCGGTTCGTCAACACATTTTGGTAGGACTTATTCAGATTGGTTGGTATAGATTTGACACCCAACACCAGTTACCACCCTTAGACTTATGGGCATATTGAGATAGTCAACAAATGGATAGAGGGATACTTGAGGAACTATGTGAGTAGAAAAAAAAAAAGAGTGGGTGAGGTGGTTACATCTTGGAGAGCACTGTTACAACACTACCCTCCACATGTCCAGAGGTATGACCCCATTCAAAGCATTATATGGATATGATGCTCCCACTTTGATTGATTTGATTTTTGGAGATAGCAGGGCTCCCAAGGACAAAGACTAGGTAGTAGAGAGTTAGGAGATTCTCAAGGTATTAAAGGAGAATCTACAGTTGGCGCATAATCAACAGAAAGTGAATCCAGAAAGACACAGGATAGAGCATAGCTTTGAATTCGGTGATCTAGCATTCCTGAGGCTACAACCATACAAGAAATCATCTTTGAAGAAGAGTGGGGTAGAGAAGCTTAAACCCAGATTATATGGACCATACAGGGTCATATGCAGGGTAGGTGAAGTGGCCTACGAGTTAGAACTACCAGAGGGGAGCCAGATTCACAACGTGTTCCACGTTTCTTGCCTCAAGAAAGCGATGGGACAGTTCATTATCACTTATGAGGAGATTCCGCCTTTAGATGAGGAGGGACAGTTAGAGTTGGTTCCATAGGAGATATTGGAGTTTAAAGAGAGGAAATCGAGGAGTTGGGTCATCATAGAGTGTTTGGTCAGATGGAGTGGACTTCCAGTAGAGGATGCTACTTGGGAGAGTGATTAGATTTTGTAGCAACTTGGATTGATGTTGCTTGAGGACAAGCAATCTTGGGAAGGGGGGATTGTAATGTCCCTTTCTGAGTGAGGATTCCAGAGAGGAGGGAATAGTAGTATAAATATCCCATTTATACTATAGCCAGAAAGAAACATGGGAAAATGTTCATTTGATGTCATTTCATTAGGGAAATGTTATAATTTGAAAGTGACATTAAGTGACTAAGTGGAAAAAGGTAATTAAGCGCTTAAGTGAATATTAAATCAGAAACTTAGGAAAAGTGCTTAAGTGAAAATTCAATGAAGAATTAGGGTTTCAGTGTGTATATGGAGAGGAAAAATGATCTAATGGCTCATATTGATGATTTGAGAATTGAAACTAGAGCTCTGAGGAGAAACCCAGATTCAATCGAATTTTAGGATCCTTGTGGATTCCAGGAGGAAGACACCGAGGGATTGGATTCAGTGTTGAGAGACACACCCTATCCAATCGGGGATCCCACACGGGTTTTCCATTTCTTTCATTACAAATCTATAGTTAGATTGACTGTGGAGATCATATATCCAGGTCCAAGAGTCAAATTCCAACGTGAGTTCTAGAGGAGACATCAATGGTATAGTGGGTCACTCTTTCCGAGGAGGCCTAGCGAACCTAAACCCTTAGAACCCATTTGAGATAAGCGGAAGGCACTTCATTTGAGTCATCCAACACATTTTCCGAGCCTTCTAGCAATCAATGTGTCACATTTAGTTAGTGGAGTTGCAGCGTGTTTGATAAACATATGAGAGATCACAGATTCTCAGATCTACTCATCCAGAGGGATAGCAAGCTAGATAACATAAGGAACTCATCTCAAAGGTCTCCACTAAATAACATATAGAATTTATCCCACAATGATTGTTGGGGATGTGGGGGACCTCATTACTAGTGTGATTTCCTAGAGTCACAATCTGACACCATGCACAAAGAATAAAATGCCCCAATGGGGAATGCGTGTAACAACCACCAAATATATGCAGTGGATAATAACTACTAGGTTGAACATCAACATTATGGTGGAGTCATTAGGAAAAATAAACAATGTTAAAGTTAAAATTTTGTTTGATCCCAGTGCAACATATAGTTTCATTTCTCCATATGCATTAGATAAATGTGGGTTGGAATCCTATGAACACAACAATGTTAAACTGGTTAAGATGGCTTCTGGGGTAAGACAAGTAGTAGGACCTAGTGTTGAGAAGTGTTTTGTAGACCTAGGGGTGTGTACTAAAGTGTACATCACTTCCATGGGGATTCATGATCTAATTATTGGTATAGATCGGCTAAAACCCAATGCAAATCCAATTTCCAAGACACCTTACAGGATGATGGCTCCAAAATTTTGTGAATTATAGACACAATTGGAGGAATTGTTGAACTTGGGGCTTATTAGGCCCAATGTATCACCACGGGGTGCACCAATAATTTTTTCTAAGGATAAGGATGGTTCATTGCAATTGTGCATAGATCATAGAGATTTGAACAAAGCCACAATGAAGAATAGGTACTTGATACCTTGAATATATGATCTATTTGATCACATGAAAGGGGCAACGATTTGTGATCAGGTTATCACTAGCTAAGGAAGGTGAGATTCCTAAGACATCCTTCTAGACTCGGTTTGGGCACTATGAGTTTATAGTGGTTCCATTCAATTTGACCAATGAACCAACTATATTCATGAGTCTCATGAATACTGAATTCTAAAATTACTTCAACCTCTTTGTGCAGGTCCTTCTAGATGATATTATTGTCTATTCCATAAATGAAAAGGAACATGAGGAAAACTTGCAGTTAGTGTTGCCATGATTAAGAGAACACAAATTGTAGAGCAAGTTGTCTAAATTTTCTTTCTTTCAGAAAGAGATTCACTATCTTGTTCATATTATTTCAAGGGAAGGAATTTCAATGGACCCTGAAAAGGTGAAGGCCAGATTGGATTGGAGAATGCCAAAAAATGCTCATGAGGTGTGATGCTTCATGGGGCTAGTCAAGGACTATCAAAGGTTTGTGGAGGGGTTCTCAAAGATTGAAAACCCATCACTACCTTGCAACACAAGGGAATCAAGTATGAGCGGATTGAGAAATGTAATGCTGCACTCATTGAGCTTAAGAGACTACTAATAAATGCATTGATACTATGAGTGCTTGATATGGATAAATATTTCACAGTTTGCACATATTCCTCGAAGCAAGGGTTGAGTGCTATGTTAATGCAAGATGGGGGAGTAATAACATATGCATCTTGGAAGTTGAAACTTCACAAGGAGCTTTATGCCACACATGATTTAGAGTTGGCAACAATGATGCTAGCTCTAAATATTTGGAGGCATTATCTTGTAGGGTAGTGCTCAAAATTGATCATGAAAGCTTGGAACATCTCTTCATGCAAAGGAGTCTAAATGCCAAGTAGAGGAAATGAAGTGAATTTATGAGTGAGTATGATTTTGAAAATTTATATATCAAGGGGAAGGAGAATGTAGTGGTTGACGCCTTGAGTAGAAGGCTACAAATCTTATCCTTGGTGCCCCTAAAGGTCAATTTGAGGTTGTGAGTGTTAGGACAACTTCTTAGAGATAATAGGTATTTAAAGGTTACATAAGCACTTTAAAATGGAAGGTAGTTAGAGCCTAAGTTTGAAGGGTATGTCTTTGAGGCAGATGGATTGTTGTGATTCTAAGGGAGGATGTACATCCCCAAGGAAGGAGACAATTAAAGCACCATCTTCAAGGAAGTCCATAGAGCACTTTATCAATAATTACATAACTTGTTAAATTTGAATGAAAAAAAACTCAAACAAAAAACTTACACCCTCTAATTAACAATTACATAACTTATTAAAATTCAAATGAAATAAAAATTAAACACATAAGTTACACTTCCTAATTGGTTGATTTACTACTAAGTGAAACGGTAATTTAAAAGATCAATTTTATTTATAAGAAAAAATCAAAATCACAAATTTCAATTGATAACCAAAAATTATATAATTACTTAAAAAAAAATTAAATAGAGAACTTATACCCTCTAATTGGTTGATTTACCACTAAGTGAAATGCTCCTTTCCTATGGGTAAGGATAGCATATATTGAACATGTAGGTGTATTTTTTTGTTTTTTTCACTTAGATGTTCAACCTCCCCTTATGGTTTGGCCTACAATCCTCTAACCCGCCATCAATGACCCATCGATAAGCACATGGGTGGCCATACCTTTTAGTGAATATGAGATCCTCTTGTTGCATTGGGTAATGATCACCTTCTTGAAGTAAACCACAAACTAGTGTGAGTATTGAGAATGGGTAGTGACACATTCTTCGGAAGAGGGTGGTTTGACCAACTCATGTAGGTGTTGCGCATTCACTAAACCACTTGTCCACATGTCATACACATTAACAAGACACCATTTTGAGTATGCTGCATGTGGGGAAATGTGACATCCTCATCGAATGGGAACACACAAATATGCATGTTGTACCTGCCATATTAACAATTGAAGCATCCACGTCATACCCCAATTGGTATCTCTCGCATAGCCCCATCTCACATAGATAGATCACTCGATATTCTTTATCATCCCCCGCTTCATATCATACATCCCTCTTATAATGGCCAATGGGTTGCTTTATGAGTAACCTCAACCTATGTGTTGATTTATGAATAACATGTATACCCCTTCCCTTTCATATCTTATAGCTCTGTCAATGGGTTGATTTACAAGTAAGTTTAGTTGTTTAAGAAGTATAACAAATACCTCTTTCATTGAGAGGAAGATGAAAAAGGTCGATGAATGCTCTATCCAAGTTAGATGTAGGTGTGTGAGGAATACCCAAGGGAAAGGTGATAAAGGTTGTTGAATCCAATTCCCAAGTTGAACGATGTTGTGCAAGGAATTCTGAGATAAAAAATGATAAAAATCATCAATTAATCTATCCATGTAGAACAAATCTACAGATATACTTCAACCACTAATATAACAAGTACCCAAACTAATACATTGACATTCCATAGAAAACTCACAACAGTTTTATGTTTTTACCTTTTTTTAACATGTTTTTCTTGATTAATTTTGCTTAAAATCTGACCAAAAAATTAAAAAAATAGTTGGTATTGTAGATTTTAGTAATTCAAATCACATATTCATGCTACCATGAAATTTTTGATGAAGCTGAATCCATTAAAACATTCAAATAACGATCTAAAATTGAAATCTCACCCATAATTATGTTACCAAATTTTGATTTTTGATAATAATTATTGAAAAGTAAAAAAACGGACTAATTGCAAAAGATGGTTCACGAACTTTCCCTTTTTCCACGAAAAATGCCATCCTCGCACGGTGCACCACTTAAAGATATCCTTCAAGAGCAAAGACAAGCAATAATACACCATGTTAAAGGTTCGACAGGCCGAAGTTTTCATTTACCAGCGAGTTCCATACCCGGTTCATATCAAACACCCTTAACGATTCCATATCCAGGTGTAGATTTCGATAAATCCAACATTAACTCTAATATGGCTAAGAGTTAGCCATCTAGGATCATCATCTCAGCCAGCCCCTCAACACGCTTTCTAGCTTCAAGTTGTGCAGCCAGAGGAACTCAATGGAGCCGAATGAAGATGAGGCCACAGAACCCGAAACATGCATCAAGGCAGTGTTTTTTGATCTGGATGACACATTGGTGTTGACCCATGCTGCTGACAGGGCAGCCCACATGGCAGTCACGGAGTTACTTAATCAGCGCCACCCCTTCCTCGATCAGCAGGTCATCATTGACACCTTCGTTAAGGGCTTTATCACTCAGCCGTGGGATCCCAATAACCAGGTCTGTAACCCTATTCCTCATTTCTTTTCTTCTTTCTAATTAATTTTCCAATTCAGTTGCGCCTCAATGTGTTATAATGTAATTGGGCATTGCTCAGGGGAATTAAATTTGTAATTGGGTATTGATTAGGGTAGTTGGCTATTCCTTTACTAGATTTTTTAAAACAAATTTGTTTGATTTTCAGATTGATGTGACTGAATGGAGGCCTCAGATCTGGTGCAGGGCTCTGGAGGCCCAAGGTGTCAATGATATCCAGCTTGCAAGAGTAAACCTTCTTTATTTCAGTATATATTGAGTACTTCATTTAGAATGCAGGTAAAAGCTTTAGGTAATTGGGAGGAGTAGATATCGTATGATTCTGACTGTTGTTAACTTGCACACAGGAGATGCAGCGCTGCTTTGACACTACCAGAATGACTTCATTCCAATTGTCCCCCGGAGTTGAAGCGGTAACTTGCCATATGCTACGTAAACACCCTGTTTATTCGCCTTCAATTCTGCTTTGTTATGGTTTTTTATCTTGATATCTGATTTCGATTTTTCTCTCGCAAAGCTCTGGGCCCAAATGTAAATCTATGTTTATTGCAGTTTACAAATTTTTCTATTGTCATGGTTTACCAGCTCACAATTTCATTCACACCAATCCGGATAGCCAGAGGCATTCTCAAAATCACCTTTCCCTAAATGGGGTGAATAGGATAAAACCCCATTAATTTGCTTCTGTGTGCCGTGGAGAAAAGAAGGACCTTACCCCTATGGGTTTCAGATATGAGTTGAAACAGCATTTGGGCAATGTGGGTTTGTTACAGTAGTATTGGCAATCTTCCCTTGCCAAGGTCCCTGGCTTGAAACTTTGGAATGACATAAACCCCCACGATTTCAGAAAATTTATCTGTTTGTAAAATTGGGCCTATTTATTGTGTTTATTAGAAGACGATCTAGTCTAACATTTTCTAAGTCAAGATTTGGAATTTTATAGGTTAAATGGTTTAGAATGACTCCTGTATCATGAACAGATGGGATCGGCCCAAACTTTATAATCCTATACTGAAGAAAATTGGATAAGTTTATGTACCGGCACAAACCCATTTAGACCCTAGTCTGAGATGCCCGTCAAAGTTGCAAAGCTTGAGGTTGCATATATTGAATTCCAATACTTAATATTTTGGCATTTTTGTGAATTTAAGATATGCATCCTTGAGCTTTGCAGCCTCATGTGCATATTAGACCTGGGTTTACATGGGTCTGTGCAGTGTCCATATTCAATGCACCCAAGGCACCATCTAGATTCAATGTACTTTTATACGAAGTAGTGATGGATTGCTCACCTCAACCCGAGCTGTAGAGCACCACAAATCTCTTGGTTCAACATTTATCTGTTTTATTATCTAATAGAGAATACATTCAAACTCAGTACAGTTTAGACTCAAGGATGGATTTTTAAGGTGAAATAAAGAATTGTTAGAAAATATCCTATTTATGGATTTTAGAGCAAGGGAAGACCACAATTTCAGGGTTTTCATTTTCTCTATCGATAATTCANTTCTTGAAGGAATCCAACACTATGGAACTTGATTGGTCTGGAATAATCGGGAATATGAAAGGTAACTTCCTTGTCATATCCAAGTCCTGTTCTATTCTTGTTGTAGATGATTTCTTCCCAAGGTTTGATGATGGGCTTGGAAAGAGTATTTTGAACCTGTTGTTTTGAAATCCGTGGAAGTGGATTTACTGCATGTTGTTGCAGCATTGAAAGGTTTTCTTCACTGAAATCAAAAGAAAACTCTTGCAAAGTAGGTTCATGAATATATTCAACTTCGTCTGAAATTGATTTTGAAGTTGTATCACTGTGTTGTTCCTTCACTGTCTGTTGATTAAAAACATCATCGTCATCATTATCATCATCATCATTATCATCATAGAGAGGGTTGTGCTGAACAAAAACTAGTTCATAATATTTCATTGGCTGTTGATTTTTGAGATTTATCAACTCATCATTCAATAGTTGGGATTGTTCTTGAAGAAGTCTAACTTTAGCTTGCGTCACTTGCAAACAAGTTAACACTAATTGAAGAGTTGCTTTGTTCAATATTATAGTGTTGTCTTCAGTGGTGTTTATTAGAGTGTTCAGTAACTCTAATATTTCTATATTTCGCTCCATTTGAACACGCTTGCTTGAACTTCTCGTTCACTTGCTCTTCACGCTCGCTTGAATTTGTTTCTCACTCGCTTGAACTTTTCGTGCTTTCTTCCAAGAAGTTGAGGATGTCGGTTACCACCAAAAATGCATCCAAACTTTCGATGTTTACAATGATTTGAGTTTCAAGTACTCATCCTTGTCAATTACGACTCAAATTGACTATAGGGTGTCGGGCTCAGCAGAAAATGCACCTTATGACAAATTCAATTCAACTCAACTTGATTTCAAAAAGACAAGTAAACTTACAAAAGGACAATTTGCAAATTACAATAAATCCTGATTAAGTAATCTTACAACAAACATTGTTTGGAAGTTACAATTTAACTTCAAATGCTCCATGATGTGTTGAGTTCGAAAACTTTGATTTGTCCATTACTGATGTAGTTGACGATTTGAATGCTTGAGAATGTTCTTCACATATGCTTGAATGACATGAATTTGAGCTTGAACTTCATGTTTGTTGTGTGAAATGATGAATTGCAAGTATGATTATGTCAACACTAAACATAATGACATAAAGATTCCATAAAAATCTTACCATCACACACAACACAAAGTGTACCTAAGATCCCCTTATTCAAATTTCGGGTGGATCTAGGACACGAGAGCCAAATAAAATTTTGATCTTATTATGACTTTCTTCTTACAATGATAATGGCTAGATATAAAGCCAACAATTTTACTCAAAAATATCGCCAAGCTTCTTCTAAAAAACAAATATTTGTGTGATCTAGCCAAAATTCAAAAATAATAAGGTCATAAGAATGCCTTGAGACGTCGAAGAAGGCTTAGACACTCCATCTAGCCTTATTACAAATCATGCTAAAATGTGACTTATACTCACTATGCATGTGTGAGTGTCAAAAAAAAAACTGAAGATAGTGATGTTCCAATAAAAGATTGGTGCACTTGTATATTTGTCGACCAGAAAATTGAGCCATTTATTTGACTCACACAGTCAAAGATCCATGCCCTCTGTTGTAAATAATACACGACATGCAGTGACCTCTCGAGCTTGCAACCTTCGGGGACGATGATGACTCCCAAATCGCGGCTTCCAATCACATTGAGCCACGAAAACAAGTCTCTTCCATCTGCAGCCTCGAGAGGAGGCAACATGTAATCATCGGGCAGGGAGGAGAGACTCCCCACGAAGACTCTGTGTGGCAAGTCGGTCGTGTGCGAGTGGGAGGTGGAAAGAAGGCCGTCAATTAATAGAATCGTGTAAACTCCAGGCCTTCCAGCTTTTCGATCTTGGAGATGGGGATCACGCCCCTTGTGATTGCGCGAATCTGGACCCTCTCAAAACTCAAAACCTAGCTGCAATTTGTCGTCACTTCCGATTTGTATCAGATTTAACGAGGAAACCGATTGATGCGATTGTAGAATGGGTGAATGGCCAGATATGTTCCACGAATTATCATAATGATAGGGTTTCATAACCAGAGAATGCCATGATTTCACTCTGGAGAAGCCACCAAGATCACAGTTGGAAGTCACATAATTTTTAAAGAAGAGATCCCACGAGATCACAGTGGGGGTTCGACCCGATTTCGTGAAAAAAGGGACCGGATAGAACCAGATCAGAGTCTTTTGAGGCCATGAGATCATTCCGCCATGAGTGCTCAAATAGATTGCAATATTTTGTGGATAGAGAGAGATCGTGTTCTTATAATATCATGAGTTCACATATCGCAAAGATGAATAGCAAAGAACTGTACATGCATAACTTGAAACCTCTATCTACTACTCACTCTGGCATGATCTAACTTGGAAAAATCTTCTGCTTCAGTTCCTTGTGAAAGATAGCTTCAGGAGAAATGCAAAATCCTGGAACTCACAACCAAATTTTTCAACGGATTCATATCTTTTACGTGTGCACGAAGGGTGTACTCTTGAACATCTTGGCATTCTGTTCATCTCTTCCTCTGTGAAAATTCTAAATATGTGAAAAAGACTTCTAACAAACTATGACTGCGGCCTCTGCCATGCAAAGATACTGCGATTGAGATCTAAATCTCACATAAGTGATCGTAATCTCTGACAAAACCGTAGATCATGCAGCCCGCGGTGTTGGAATCGGATCTCTCGATCTCTAGAATAAGATATGCAACATCTAGCAGATCTAGTTCTCAAAAATACTACACTAAATCAGATTTGAAGCATTCCACTGAAGCATTGTGCGATGGGGAGCTGGCGATTAAATGATGAGACTCAGTTTTGAACCACTTGGAGTGATGTGTAATGACCATGATATTTTTGAAGGAGACAATACAGTTTTGCTACAACAAGGGTCGATCTGAGATACTAAAACTTAACTAGAAACAGTGCTTGTTTGATCTGGATCAACGTAGATTGCTTGACCACTATCACTGTGTACATCATTGGTGCATATTGAAGAAAATGTTAATTATTATGAAATGCAGATACTACATATCAGAGATACCTCGTAAATTGCTTTGATTTCTCGCTGGCCACACCAGATCGCAGCAACAACCACATAAAATTGCGTGAAGGCAGAAGAGTGTTCGCTTGAACACCAAAACGCTCCAAACTCTGGCTTCTTATCTTTTAATTTACTACATGATCATCTTAGTATGATTGTCTTCAAAACTGCTTAATGCATGCAATTTCCAGTTAGACGCATCCATTGTCTGCTAAAATATCATATATCAATAATCCTTCTCTGTCTTTGATGCTCTCTGCTCGGCTATGGGCTTGTGCAAGTCTCCTCATGCAGGCGCACAAATCAAACTCCTCATCTGGTGTGCAAATTTTCTCACGGATAGCCCTTTCTTTTACGGACATCGCCTCACGTCCTCTCTAGATTTTGCAGCTTCATCATAATGCGTAGGCGCATGGATTGTTAGGTGAGCATATGCGTGCTACTGCTTAATTGAAATATGTCATGCCCTCTCCCACTATCTCGACTTTCCCTGCATCCTCATGGTTGTATATGCATACATGCTTCAATCAGCTTATGTGCTTCTTATCCTTGAGCTTCATCATTGGCTCTTTAATGGTCTCCCATGAATTACTATCATGGAATGACTACCAGGCCCTTAAGACCATAAGAGCTCTGATACCAATTGATAAAATAAACCTTGCTCTGATACCAATTGATAAAACATAAACAAGAATAACAACATGGCGGAAAAGGCATATTAGCCAACACAAAATTGTATTCACTTCAATGTTACATATTTATAGTACAATGGGTGATGCCACCTCATAGAGAGATTTTCTCTAGATCCTAAAATCATGCATGACTAAAATCATGCATGATGACTAGGCTAGGCAATCTTAACTAAATCATTAGTCATCACTTGAGGATATATTAATATTACTAATATCCTAAATGAATAATACAAATATAGGTGACAATTTAGACTTAGTGATTGGTAAAGGTAAGCCATAGGCTAACAAATACCATGGAAACCCCCAAGCTTTTCTATAGAACTCCCATTTCAGGATAATCCCCAATGTATCCAGATCAAGTCAGGATTTTAAATTGGTCCATGTGCTTCATCCTCTAGGGAGCCTAACCTAGAACTTAGAAGTCTTTTCAGTTTGTCTATGGTGACTGTGCTGTTAAGTTTTAGGTTAATCAGCTTTGCATAGCATGAGAGAGATGCCTTGCATAAGGGATTATTCCTAAATTTGAATTTTATATCTGTGCAGATGGTCAAGAAAATACTACTCAATAGAATTAAAGTTGGCATCATAACCAATGGCCATCCGAAGGTGAGATTAAAGCATTGCCTTTTTGTAATGATTTGAAACTCCACAAAGATCACGGCTCCTATACTTATAATTTTCCACCAGTTTTTCTTATAATCTAGTTGATTTATCAGGTTCAACGTGCAAAACTTTTGGCTTGCCGAGCAGATGAGCTTTTCAACACAATTCTGGTTGGTGGAGGTACCTTAGATATGAGAACCTGTGCTTTATACTGTTTTCATTTTTGCTTTCTCGAGCTATCTTAAGTCCTCTTTGTTTACTCATAACTCTCAATTTATGTTTTACGTCCCAACCAAAAAGTAGTTGAATGCCGTAAGTTATTTACTGGAGCTCTCCGAGTCTAAACATGTGACTACTGAGATTAGCATTAACTGAACCATTCATTTTGTATCTACAGAAGAGGTTCATGAAAAACCCCATAAAAGCATTTTTTTGAAGGCCTGTGAGCTTGTAGGATGCACGCCTGAGCAGTCTGTCATGGTGGGAGATAACCTTAAAACAGACATCCAGGTCTTGTATTTTGAGCCTCTCCTTGTATAGCTACAAAGACAAACAAACGTAGAGATATTCCTTTTTGATAACCTATCTCGCATAAATTTTTAGATAAATGAGGCCCTTTATTTTTATCCTTCGTATGGTAGGTTTTAGGTTGATAGTTGTCTTGATCATTCCTTTCTGTTAATTTTTGTTCTCTGGATAATGCTTTCTAATATGCATTTCTAGATGTATCAGCATCTGTACTGATGCTTTGCCTTGCTGATTTGGCTTTATGTTTCACTACAAATATGTATGTTTCTGTATTTCAGGGAGGTAAAAATGCAGGTTTTCTGGCAACCGTATGGGTCAACGTTCATGGTCTAAATGATCCCCCTATAGGAGCAGCAAAACCCACTTACACTATTAGGAACATTTGTGAACTTCCCGAGGTTCTGCCCCTTTATTAAGTTATTAACAAGACAGGTTTTGCCATCAGATCATGTGTTTGTATTTATTTTTGCCTCAGATTATCTATCCCATGATTGAACTGAACTGCAAATTTGGCTCTGTTTGCAGCAGTAGGGCAATATTCTTGCTATTTTGTTAAATCTTATACTTTTCAATAGCAAATTTTTGACAGCATATAGGGAAGAACCTTCAAAAAGGAAATAAAATCAGATAGCAACTATGCAATTGAAACAACTTTCTACTATTATCAATATTTATGTTTGGTTGATTCTCCCTGTTGTAAAATATTTTTTTGAATGTCAAATCAGCATTTATCATGTATTTCGCCCAGACGCTGTTGTATGAAGAGAAATTTGGGTGCATGTTGATGATTCTCAACTATGCTCTGGTTGCATTGGTGTCCTTGGTATTGTTATGTTGTGTTTTAGATATATATATATATACATAAAATGTAAAGATAAGCTCATTTATTAGGAAGTTAAATGCCGTGGAAATATTAGAAAGTTAAAAGAGGTGATGTCTCTGGCCAAAAATAAAGTAGAACAAAGCCAGCTCTCTTTTCAGTACTGTAAACCACTGTTAACCAACTACAAGAAGAATACTATATTCTGGCCATCTCAAACTTCATGACAAACAACAGAATGCAGCAACTACATCTTTCAGAATTGCAGTTGATTGCAAAGTTTGCTAAGGCACATGACACTTAGGAGCTGTGGTGAATGTTCTGTAACATCATAGTAATAATAGATACCATGTGAAGTGAAAAACCAGAAGCATCGTTTTAGTGTTTTAACCTCTCCGAGGCAAGTAAGGTAAATTAATTTCCCTTTTCCTTGTTTATCGTGTATTTCTTGTGCCCTATTGAGTGAAATTTCTTCCTATAGATAGGCTACTTTTAGTCTTGTGCTCTCATGCATTTATTTACTATGGATGTTGTTAGAATTTTAGGGAAAAATGAAAACAGTAATATCCTTTTAAATTTGATCACTACTGTAAATAAAGATCAGCACTTAAAACTAAATTCTGAAGTAGATTAAACACAGAAAATATAAATCTGAACATGCTAAGGAGAACCAATCTTTAACTAGGACTGATCATGAACAGAAGAAAATATTTCTGAATATTAACTTGAACTAGATGCAGATCTAAACATTAGTAAAACAAGATCTGAACTTTACCTTAGCAGAAACAATTAATAGAAGTACCTGATGTGTAGCTGTCCTGTTTTCATATGCTCAGAAAACCTGTTAAAGGTCATGGATCAAAACCCTCAAGGGTTTGATCTCATCATGATCTTAAGTGAACAGTTTGCCAAGAATAACTCAAGAATAATCAGCAAGAGTAGGGCTGATACAAAAACCCCAAAGACAACAATATAGGCTCAAACAAAAGGCTGTCCAAATATGAACTGTAGTGTTACAACAACATAGGGCTTGTCAAACCCTTACAACTGAATCTGGTAGACAGAGGTAGTAAGCAGCAAATTTCAGGGGCAGCAAGAAATGACACCAGCAGCAACAGGAAGAGGAGCCAAGGGCTTCCTAGGAGGCAGCGGCAGCTGGAAGAGGAACCAAGGGAAGGCCGCGGCACCCTAAACAACAAGAGGAAGGTCCGCTCACCTTAACACAGCAAGAGGGAAAGTCCGCGGCACCATAACCCAGCAAGAGAGAACATAAACACCAGAAACAAAGCTCCCTTCCAGCAAGAGGAAGAAGTCTAAGGAGGCCGCACCTCAAAACACTAAGAGAGAGTCCACCAAGGAGGCCGTACCCAAAAAGAACCAAGCTGAAGTAGCCACAGCAAGAAGACCAAGGAAAGATAATGAGGAGTGAGTGTAAGAACGAGTGAGGGGTAGGTTCCTTTTTATAGTTTAGGAAGGGATATGAATAGGTTTAATTAAAAACCTAAAAATAAAATAAATAATAAAAATTAATATTTTTAATTAATAAAAATATTAATTAAAAAGTCAAATAAGTCAAAGTGACTTATAAAAGACCAACACCACTTTAAGCAAGATGGAGAACGAGATTCAAGCAAGGGGAGGCTACAAGACAAAGTCAAAGGGGTCTTCTTCAATGACAAACTGTCCACATATGTCTCATGATAACTTATAAGCTTTTATCATCCTTGGATAAGAGAGAAAACCATTGGTGTGGTCATGTCCATCTTCTAGCTGCTCCTAGGTCTCATGGATCATCCCAGGAGAGAAGGAAAAGATCACACATCATCACATCTTGGTACACAACCAAAAACCACCTGGTCCCAGACCAGGATACCCCATAACAGATCTAGGGCCCTAGAACACATCTAGGGTCTTTTATCCACCAAGGTACACGACCAAGGATCAACTCAAGCGTCTAATCAAGGATTCCCTGGAACACATCTTGGGGCCCCAGAACACATCTAGGGACTTACATCATCAACCACCAAGAAACACATCCAAGGATCAATCCAAGCACCGAGCAAAGATTCCCTAAAACACATCCAGGGGCCCTATAACACATCTAGGGACTTACTACTTGGTCCTTGACCAAGAACCCCAAAAATACACTGGGGGCCCTCACTAGGGTCTTTTGCCATGGCTCTAACTGCTTTGTCCCAAACCAAGAACCCCAGGAGTGTACAAGGGGCCTTAGATCTCAGCTAGGTTCTTATGCCATTTTCTTGGAGAATAGCTCTCGCAGCTGCATTAATTTCAACACTCCCTCTCAACAAGAGAGGCATTCTCAACAACACCAAGCTTGTCCCGAAAGTACACAAACTTTGTCAATGACAGAGGCTTGGTCAAAATATCTGTGGTTTGTTCCGCTGTCGGAACATACTGAATATTGAGAATGTTCTTTTGCACCACGTCCCGAACATAGTGATATATCATCTCAATGTGTTTCGATCTGTCATGAAACACCGGATTCTCGGAGAGCTTTATACAACTCTGGTTATCACAGTGAATTACTGTGGGTTCCACCTCAACACTGAACAAATATGANTGCACCACGTCCCGAACATAGTGATATATCATCTCAATGTGTTTCGATCTGTCATGAAACACCGGATTCTCGGAGAGCTTTATACAACTCTGGTTATCACAGTGAATTACTGTGGGTTCCACCTCAACACTGAACAAATATGAGAGTAGCTTTCTGAGCCACATTGTTTCTCTATTAGCAGCACTAACAACAATGTATTTTGCCTTTGCAGTGCTCTGGGCTATGGAGCCCTATTTCCTGTTGAACCAGGAGATCATAGCTGAACCCAAACTGAAACAATATCTGGAAGTATTCTTTCGGTCCACTGTACTGCCCATCCAATCTGAATCTGCAAAACCATGAAGTATCACCCCTCCACTGAAAGTGTATCTGAGCCCATAGGATATAGTTCCACGAACATATATGAGAACATGCTTAACAATAACCATATGAATATGTTTCGGTTCACACATGAACTGGTTAAGGGAATTCACTGCAGAACAAATGTCCGGTCTGGTATGTGCTAGATACATCAAGGACCCAATGATCTGACGATATATGGTGGGGTCTTCGGGATCTGAACCTGTAGCTTGATCATGTAACTTTTTGAGGTTAGAAATCATAGGTGTGGTCATGGACTTATAGTGCAACATGCCAAATCTGCGAAGCACATCAACTGCATACTTGCTTTGTGAGAGAAAGATCTCACCTGGTTTCTGCCACACCTCTAAGCCAATAAAGTAATGCATAAGACCCAAGTCTTTCATTTCAAATTTTGCTGATAACTCCCTCTTAGTTTGAGCTATTAGGTGTTCCTCTCTAGTAAGGAACAAATCATCCACATATAAAACCAAGATAATAGGATGATTCTGCACAATCTTTATATAGAGATTATGATCTTCTATACTCTTGGAGAATCCAAGACTTTGAAGAAAACTGTCAATTCTCCCATACCAAGCTCTCAGAGCTTGTTTCAATCCATACAAGGCTTTCTTGAGTTTGCAGACATGAGATTCTTTCCCATGGATCACGAAACCCTCTGACTGCTCAATATAAACTCCTTGCTCAACTTCACCATTGAGAAAGACAGTCTTAACATCCATTTGGTGAAGTTTCCAATAAAAAACTTAAGCAAGAGAGAGAATGATTCTGATGGAAGTATACCTGGCAACATGAACAAATATATTGTCATAGTCAATTCCTTCTTTCTGAGAGAAACCACGAGCCACAAATCTAGCTTTGAATTTTTCAACATTGCCATTTGCTGCATGCTTTATTTTGTAAATCCATTTAGAGGTTACTACTGATTTGCCTTGAGGTCTTGGGACCACTTCCCATACATCATTCTTTAATATTGACTCGTACTCTTCTATCATGACATCCTTCCACACTTTGGTAGCCTCTTCAAAAGTGGAAGGTTCTGATTCAATCACAAGATTCAATTGCGCTATTAGGCCTGAGTACTTATCTGGTTTCTTGTTTTCTCTGAAGGTACCTTTAGGTGCTGCATGTTTTTTTGCTTCCTTTAAAATTTCTCGGCACCAAACTGACTTTCTTTTAATAGGAGGTTTTTCTAACAGAAACTCACCATAATCCCTTATGGCATCCACTAAAGGCTCTATGGCCTCCTCCCTCTGCTCATCTGGAAGTGGTGAATTTGAGGGTTCTGGAGATGGAGCTTTATGCTCCTCTATATCACATGGAAGTTCTCTGGGATGATGAAACACTGCTTCCTCATGAAAGGTCACATCTCTATTGACCTCAATGAACTTTTGCCCTGGTACATAAATTCTATATGCTTTTGAGGTCTCATTGTATCCCACAAAAGTTTCTTTCTTTCCGGAGGGCTCTAACTTAGTCCTCTTTTCTTTAGGTATATGAATGTAGACAAGACTGCCAAAGATTCTCATATGGTCAACTGAAGGCTTCTTACTGGTGAAGACTTCTTCTGGAGTTTTCTCTTCCAGGGCTTTATGAAGACACCTGTTCTGAATATAGACTGCAGTGCTTGCAGCTTTGGCCCAAAGAGACAACAATAAATTTTGATCATACATCATGGCTCTGGTTGCTTCACAAATCGTCATGTTCTTTCTTTCTGCAACCCCATTCTGCTGAGGATTATAAAGCAGAATCAACTTCCACTTAATCCATGAAGCCCGACAGAGATCATCATACTTGTGAGAGTCAAATTCTTTTCCATTGTCTGTTTTCAAAACACGAATGTGTCTACCTGTCTGATTCTCAACAATATTTTTAAAATCCTGAAATTTACTGAAAGATTCATTTTTAGTTTTCAAAAAATAAATCCAAGTTTTACAAGAACAATCATCAATTAAAATGATATAATAAATACAACCATTCATTGACGGAGCAATGATAGGTCCACAAAGATCAGAATGAATAAGATCTAATATGCCATTAGTTTTTCTATTACTGTGAGGGTAAGATTTCTTAGTATTTTTACTCAGAGCACAACCTCTACAAATACTATCATGCTCAAATGAAAAAACGACCATACATGTTACCATATTTTGCAAACCTGGGAGAGTGTTGTAGTTGAGATGTCCAAACTTTCTATGCCATAGCTCGCAGGGGTTTATCATCTCGTGAGCCAATGCTTGAATAATTTGACCAATGATTTGGTAAAGTCCACCCTCTTGAGTTCCGATTGTCATGGCTAAGCTCAAACTTCCATTTGAGGGCCACATGAGAGCCTTCCATTTGGAGAAAAACTACTGTGTACCCTTTGCTTTCTAGCACTGCAACTGAGATGAGATTTTTCTTTAAACCAGGAACATAAAGAATTTCATCGATATGAAATACATTACCTGTTTGAAGTTGAAAAGATGTTGATCTAAATCCTTTGATGTCATAGGTTCCATCATCACCCAATTCTACCTTCACATTGAACTTTTTATCCCGATAGTTTACAAGATTCTATTTGAAGCCTATCACGTGTTTGGAGGCCCCGATGTCCACTAACCAAACTTCTTCTGACTTGGTGACAGTGTCGGAGAGGGATGAAACAATATATCATTTTCGACGTTGTTGTTTTACTTTGGTAGCAGCCCTGGTTCTTCTTCTTTGAGGCTTTTCTTCCTCAGTTGCAACTGAAGCATGGAACCTGCCTCTTTGCTTCTGCTGTGAAGGAGGGTTCCTGCAGTCTTTTGCATAATGATCTAGCCTTTTACAGTTAAAGCATCTTATTTTAGATAAATGAGAGTGAAAGTGAGAGTGCTTACCTTTTCCTTTGTGATGAGGAAACTTCTTCCATCTCTTGGCTTTGACTGGAAGAGTATGGTCTCTTACCGTTGAGGGTTCATTCCTGCTTTTAAGTCTACCCTCTTCTTCCAAGCAATCATGCCATAATATCTTGAAGTTGGGTTGAACTTCTCTTCCGTTGACCAAAGAGAGAAATGTCTCCCATGAGTTAGGAAGACCATCTACCGTTGTTTGTACAAGGTCATCATCATCCACTACAATTCCAATTGCTGTAAGTTGATCTCTTGTTTGAGCAATTTTGGAAAAGGAGACACAGATAGATTCATCCTTCCCCATCTTTAATGTACACAGTAGTTGTTTCTTCAATATCCTATTCCGAATTGGGGCCTTATTTTCATATAGATTTTCTAGGGCATTAAAACATTCCTTAACTGTTCTTAGATGACCAATGAGGGGCATCATGCTGTCCTTAACTGAGTCAAAGATGATTCTCTTAGCTTTGGCCTGCCTCTTCTTATATGCTGCCCTTCCTGTATTTGAAGTGGGTTCTTCTATCACCATGGTAACCAGCTCATCCAAGTCACCTTCTTCTAGAATATTAAACACCCTAGCCTTCCAAGCATTGAATTTGGAGGCCCCTTCAAGTCTATCTTTTGCTTTGATTGAAGATGAAGCCATGTTGATTTCAAGTTCTGATTATGAAAAGTGATTACTGCTAATTTACAAAACAAACCCTAAAAGGTGGATCTACGCAGGCTCAAAACTCTGCCACTATTGAGTTATTTTCATGCCCTAAGCTTTGATACCATGTTAGAATTTTAGGGAAAAAATGAAAACAATAATATCCTTTTAAATTTGATCACAACTGTAAATAAAGATCAACACTTAAAACAAAATTCTGAATTAGATTAAACACATAAAATATAAATATGAACATGCTAAGGAGAACCAATCTTTAACTAGGACTGATCATGAACAGAAGAACGCATTTTTGAATATTAACTTGAACTAGATGCATATCTAAACATTAGTAAAACAAGATTTGAACTTTACCTTAGCAGAAACAATTAATAGAAGTACCTGATGTGTAGCTGTCCTCTTTTCATATGCTTAAAAAAGCTGTTAAAGGTCATGGATCAAAACCCTCAAGGGTTTGATCTCATCATGATCTTAAGTGAACAATTTGCCAAGAAGAACTCAAGAATAATCAACAAGAGTAGGGCTGATACAAAAACCCCAAAGACAACAATATAGGCTCAAACAAAAGGCTGTCCAAATATGAATTGTAGTGCTACAACAACATAGGGCTTGTCAAACCCTTACAACTGAATCTGGTAGACGGAGGTAGTAGGCAACATATTTCAGGGGCAACAAGAAATGACACCAACAACAATAGGAAGAGGAGGCAACGACAACCTTAAAATAACCAATGACAGCCTGAAGAGGAACCAAGGGAAGGCCGTGACACCCTAAACAACAAGACAAAGGTCTGCCCACCTTAACACAACAAGAGGGAAAGTCCGCGACACCATAACCTAGCAAGATAGAACATAAACACCAGAAATGAAACTCCTAGCCAGCAAGAGGAAGAAGTCTAAGGAGGATGCACCTCAAAACACTAAGAGAGAGTCCACCAAGGAGGCCGTACCCAAAACAAACCAAGTTGAAGTAGCCGCAACAAGAAGACCAAAGAAAGATAACGAGGAGTGAGTGTAAGAATGAGTGAGGGGTAGGTTCCTTTTTATAGTTTAGGAAGGGATAGGAATAGGTTTAAACACCACTTTAAGCAATATGGAGAACGAGATTCAAGCAAGGGGAGGCTACAAGACAAAGTCAAAGGGGTCTTCTTCAATGGAAAACTGTCCACATATGTCTCATGATAACTTATAAGTTTTTATCATCCCTGCATAAGAGGAAAAACCAATGATGTGGTCATGTCCATATTCTTGTTGTTCTTAGGGCTCATGGACCATCCCAGGAGAGAAGAAGAAGATCACACATCATAACTTCTTGGTACACAACCAAAAACCACCTGGTCCTAGATCAGGATACCCGAGAACACATCTGGGGGCCCTAGAACACATCTAGGGTCTTTTATCAACCAAGGTACAAGACCAAGGATCAACCCAAGCGTTTAAGCAAGGATTCCCCGAAACACATCTAGGGGCCCTAGAGCACATCTAGGGACTTACATCATCAACCACCAAGGAACAAATCAATCCAAGCACCGAGCAAGGATTCCCTGGAACACATCCAGGGGCCTTAGAACACATCCAGGGGTTGTGGAACACATCTAGGACTTTCTTCTTGGTCCTTGACCAAGAACCCTAGAAATACAGTAGGGGCCCTCATTAGGGTCTTTTGTGATGGCTCTAACTGCTTGGTCCCAAACCAAGAATCCCAGGAGTGTACTGGGGGCCCTAGATCTCATCTAGGGTCTTATGCCATCCTCTCGGAGAATGGCTCTTGCAACTGCACTAATTTCAACCGTTGTACATTAGCTTTGAGTTTCACGGGCTACTGTTTTGAAGATTATTACAAAATTGCCCATAGAGATCAACACAATTAAATTTACCATTCAGTTCCTAGGTGTCTAACTTGGAATTTTCAGGAGATACTGGTGGAGATTCCACATAAACAACAAAAATATCGAATAGCTCACATGTTAGAGTTAAAAATCTCTAGTAAAGTATCAATCTGACATTTTTTCTGGTCTAGAGTATCAAGATTTTTGAATTATTGCACAATTTGTCATGTAGCAGAATCATGGTCTGGCCAAAATGCAGGGATGTCTGTAAAGAATGTTGTTATCAATTAACTTGATTTAGTCCATTTGTTTGTGCTTTAGGTAGGCATCTTTGTTCTGTATTTCATTTGAAATTTTAGTGAGTATATTGACAAAGCTTCTAATAAAGTCATTTACAACTGTAGTATTGAAAATAATATGTTAGACATTTGCAGTGGCATTCCAAAGAATCAAGAATAATTTTTCATGGATAAGAATCCATAGGCTTTGAATGATAATAAATTTGTATAGTTTGAGAATTTGGAAACAAGAATGGGCAAAAGAGGTTGGTATATGATGGACAATATCCATAGATCCGTTGGCTAGGCAACATGGTCATGGACCACGGTCCTTGAAATGGTAATGAACAAATAGTCTAGGATAGATAAAAAAATAAGGCCTGATGCTACAGAGCATAATATGCAACTTGTACTAGCTGCAAATCCAATGGTGGGCAGATTGCCCACCTTAGGATGTACATCCAATGCAGGTTGAGTAATTTCCTCTTTGATGCTGCTAGTGACATAGATCCTATTTTGTGGAATGACGAATCAAACAATAGGAAGGATGGGTTCTACATGCAATCCTATAAAATTGTTCAACTAGAAGGTATCTGTTAGTATCTTCCAAAAGCATGGCAACATGAAAATATAATTTGTCATAATTGGTCTAATTTAATAATGGGAAAGTTAGTATTTGAAAGTTGTTGAAGTATGAATTATTCTTCAAAGTTTTTATTTCGTTGAAGGTGAAAAATATTAATAGCATGGCACTGCGTGGTGCAATTACAAAAGTACTAGTTGTGGTGGCATCAATTGGTGTTGTTAAACAAGTAGTAGAGTAATAGATCCTAGTACGAGAACCTAATAGTAGTCAGCCTGATTTCAACTCCAACCAGTCTAAAGTGTACAAGGATGGAACTTGCAACATGCACCCAATGCCCCTGACCACTCTTCCATTAGAACAAGTGCGTGCATATGTAAGATATGGTATCTCTACAATAAATCTTGAATCGGAAAATCACTTGCTACTCAAGGTGATACAAAGGGAGAGCAAGGCATGGGTGTTATGTAGGACCATCTAGTTGTGTGTCCATACGCAGTGGCGAGGACTTAGGAGAATGATTTGTAAAGTGAATGCACAAGGGAGGATGAAGAGTTTCACACAAGAAGTTGAATGAATGTTGACATGACACTGAATTCAAGCCAAGAAAGGATGAAGATGAATTGTTGCCAATGGTTAGCTTGTTGGAACAACAGGATAAGCAAGTTCATCACACCTTAGGATCTTCTAGAGACATTCAGTTGATAGTTGGTTGAGCAGTCGATTGAGTGGTTGATTGAGCATTTGATTGAATGGTTAGGTTGACAATGGTAGTGGATTGATGCGTAGGTCGAGGTGGAATTCAAGGAGTTCGTTATGCAACCTAGCCAATCAAATTGGACCATGTCCTGTTGTTAACCATTAGATTTTCACCCTTGAAAATCTTGAGGGTTAAGAGACAACATGCATTATTTGGTTGGCATTCTGAGATTCTCCCAAAGTTTAGCATTTGTGTTGAGTCAGAGGTTGGTTCCCATCAAAGACGAGTAAATGATCGATACATGGTTGTTTTTGTTTCAAAGTTAGAGCTAGCTTGGTTTCCTATGCATTTGAGAGAGATGTTTACATACAACAAGTGTCCCTACTTTTTAGGAGACATGGTTTGAGAGATTCAGTTGACAATTTTGAGTAGTTTTGAGCATATAGGGTTGATCCTTGCATGGTTCTAGACCTGATGACACTTTTTCGGTTGACATGCAAGAACTTTATGTTTTTAGCAGGTTGAGATTCAAGCCTCAAATTGAGATTTTGAGTGTGCAATATTGATCCCTAAGTCATTTTGAGTCTTTTGGAATTTTTCTGGGTGACATGCATGATATGCCTATTTTTAGCAGGGGGAGCACCAAGGATCGCATGTCGATTCTGATTGCATATTTGGATTCCTCTCAAAAAATCGAATCTGATGAGTTTGATACCATTGACATGCAAACACATTCTATTTTTAGACAGTGGACACATGGTAGTGTTTTCCTAGTCATCTTGGATGTTTTTGCCAGTTTCCTAAAATTTAGGAGTTGGACCCTATTTTTAGCAGTTTCTATTTATAGCAGGGGTGATGGGCTCCAGAGGTGACAAGTGACAAGCTCATATTCTGACATTTGGCAGAGTTTCAATGTGTTGCGACATCTACATGGCATTAATTAAAGAGGGGTGCACTTTCCAAGGAAAAAACAATAAAGTCAATGGAAAATTAATTAAAGTGAAGAGGTGGTGGATAGGTGAGGTGGCACTTCAGGGAGATGATTTAGCCAATTAAGGCTAACTTTCTCACTAACTTTTCCTCACTTTCCATGCATTAATTTCCCAAAATTCCCCTTAAATTGGTTTTAAACTCTAATTTCCTAAAATTTATGAAAATCCCTAAAATTTAGGGTGCATCTCCCTCTCTTGTATGCATTAACTTCCTCCCTTCCACCACTTAACCCCTCATCCTTCTAGCATGTGTTTTCTCCTATTTCCTCATTCCTCACTTCTTCTCTTTCACAATCCTCCTTTCGCACAAACCCCATGTGCATGCTTCAAGCTTTTAGTGCGCATCCTCTTCTTTTCCTCACATGTGAGAGGTTTCTTCCACTTCCCATGTGCATCTAACTTTACCCTCTTTCACTTATCTCTCCCTTACACTTGTGCATGCCTTCTTCATATCCTCATGTGCATACTCTCCTATTCCTACTCCTTATCTCCTCTCCCATGCATCCTCTTGGATCTACTTGGGTAAAGTGCACCTCACACACTATATATTGGATGGTTTGCATGGGTTATTGGTGGGAATTTTGTAGTAGCAACATTCATTACTCTCTCTCTCTTTTCTCATTCTTCTTAGACTAGCTACTCTTTCTTTGTGTGAAGACACCATTGTAGAGGTTTTGGACTTGTCTATTGTGGCGCAATCAACCTTTTGGAAAGCCTTTAATAAAGAAGTGTTAGGTTTGCATTGAACTTTTACTCTTGTCGGTATTTTATGCATTGAATTAATAATTTCCTTACTATTTATTGTGATATTTATCTATCTTTAAGTGGTTTTCGCTTCCTTTCTTTCATGGTTCTCACGCTAACCCCACAAGATCCCTCCAAACAACTTTACGCTATATTTTCCTAACGCTTTGGAAGAGTGTTTACACGTTGTCCAAAGCACATTTACTGCCTGTTTTTGTGTGTTTTTTTGCAGAAAATCAACAAATCCACATCCTGATACCTAGGGACTCCCCCTTGAGGTTGGCATGCACCAGCCTGAACGGAGAGGAGGATTTCCCGTGAAACTTTGGGGCTTTCTCTCCCTGAATTAGCCCTTTTCCATTTCTGATTTTACCCTTATATCATATCTAATTGGAGGGTGGAAAAGTGTGCTAACAAATTGGTGTCGTTGTCGGGGAACACAAGCCTTGGTAACACGACATCGATGAGTTTTTACTTTAATTGGTTTATTCGTTTTTTTTTTCTCACATGACGACTCCATAGGATACGCAGATGACTCCACAGGGAAACTTACACAAGAAGATCATCCAGTTTCGATGCCCTCACAAGGTCTAGTTCCGAGCTTGAGCGAACTCTAACATCTTTCCCAGAACAAGACTATTCTTTCACCAGGAGCTCCTTTCGAAGTTTGTAAGCATATTTAGTTCTATGGTAAGTTCTTTCGACGAGCACTATGGTGAGTGTAACCTCGACACCTTCATCTTTGGTTTTATTTTCATCTCAAGTTAGTATTATGGTAACAACTGTGCTTGTTTCAATCTTAGATTAATATTATGGCTGGGGCTGTGAGGCCACAGTTAGGGTATAGATTCTTTGCCTATGACCCATTAAGTTTTGTTGCATTTCCAGATTATCCCCATGAATTACCTATAGGTAAATATGTTAAACACTTGCCTCAGTTCACTGGCAAGTTGGGAGTATCGACTGAGGATCACTTGGCTGATTTTTTAAAAGTGGTGGATGATTTTGATGTTGAACATGAGGATGTGGTAATGAGGATGTTTGTGCCGACCCTCGAGGGGGAGGCACGAGCATGATATAAATCCCTTCCAGATGCCTCAATTGATGGATGGGATTCGTTCCATGGGAAGTTCATTGAAAGGTGGTAAGATAAACATGATAATCTTGCAGTGTATAAGCTTCCCTCGATCCATGAGGTTCAATCAACAATTGAGCAAGAAATCCTTATGATTTCCCAAGAGTTGTAGGAAATGTTAGCTATTTTGGAACACTATGATGGAAACGATGCACCTGCTTTCGTTACAATTTCCTAGAGATTACAGGGAATGTTTGATACGATAGAAAAATGCTACAGTGGAGACATTCCAGTTCCTATCCTTTCAATAGCCGAAGCATTGCAAGGAAATCTGGCTACTATAGAAGAGAACCTTTCATGTTATCAAGTTCCCAAAGATGAACAAGATGAAGATTCAGGGTTGAATGACCATGAACCAATATCTACACCACTTGAGTCATATGCATAGTTCCAAGAAGATGAAGAGGAGGTTTAGAGTGCTCATGAGTGTTCAATGGTTCCTTCCATTGGTGATGATGAAAAGTTTCAAGAGGAGGAACCACAGGTTAACTAAGTAGAGATCAGTCAACAAGGGGATTTCATCTGTGCCCATCCTAGTGGAGGCTTCATCCTTGCCTATCACAATAGTGGTCCAGGAACAACTTGATCATATACTATTACAATAGGAGGAGCCGCTTTTGGTTCAACCGAATGATGATATCCCTCACATTTTACCTACAGTCCAACAACTAGATCTTGTTCCTTAGTGGGATCATATGTCTGATCATAAGTTGGATATCGGGGTTCATCATGACCTAGTGGAACTCAGGATGATGGAGGTATTTCAACAGGTAGATTCTAAGAGTTTTGGCTCTTGTGCATTCATGCTTATTACAGTTGAAATACCATGTTCTAAATCCCAACTAGTAGCCTTCAATCAACCAATAGCCTTCAACTATGCCTTCACTAGCAAATACATCAAGGTAACTTTAAGTCATATGAGATTTCATGGTTGGTCCCCCTAGAAGGTTGACTTTGTTGATCTTTCCAGTCAGACTGATCATTTGGTTGCATGGTTACATTGGTCCTTTGAGTATGATGATTTAATCATGGTAGTTTTAAGATAATTTTTTTTTGGGTCTAAGGTAGTTGTCTTTCCCTTTTCACATTGTCATTTTAGTATTTTTAGCTTGCTGATTTTTGCATATTTTAGGACAACAATTTACATTTTTCTTGTAGTGTCTTTTCCCTTCAGTTATTTACATTTCAGCCTTGCATAAGTGTCATTGATTTTTGCCCAAATTATATCAACATGTGGTTGTGTCTTGTGTGTCTTTCCTTTCATTAATAATGGTTGTTCACTACTGTTATTCCTGGGTCAAAATCTGAGTGTCTTATCTTTCACATGCTGAGCCTTTGTGTCTATCATTAGAGTGAGCCTTGATGTGGGTCTCGTTTGTCATGTTCCCAAAGCATTGAGGCTTTAGGATGGGTAGTTTGAGGAGACACAGGGGAGTCTTGAGTCATCTTATGTCTTGTCTCCTCACCTCTTATCATTTATTCTTATGCTTTGAGTCAGTCATCCCCCTCATCCAACAATGGGTACATGGTTCTTTCATCTTGATCTTTTTGAGTTATCACTTTGTGCTGAGGGAAGAGAGACATCATTGCTCTTCTTTTCAATAGGTCGTCCTGTATCGACTTTGACACATTATCTATGGATGAACCAAAAGTAGAGTGCCTTGGTAGTCGTTAGCCTCATTGGCGGTTATTTTGCATCCGACAAGGCTGACTATCATTGGGCCTTGATTTGATGGTCCCTTTCATTGTTCGACTTCATAACATCTTTCACAGTGATATGTTTTGCTTGTACCTTAGGACCCATTGTCATTATTGGTGGTGTTCCTTCGCACTTGACATGTGTTTGCATTATTGACATGATTAAGTGACTCGCTCCCTTGTGTCGACATCAACACATTTACCACGCAGAGGAGTGTACATATTGGGTGGTAGCAGGTAGCGAATTTCGATGAGACCCCTTGGTTGTGTCTTGTGTGTCTTTTCTTTCATGAATAATGGTTGTTCGCTACTGTTATTCCTGGGTCAAAATTCGAGTGTTTTATCTTTCACATGCTAAGCCTTTGTGTCTATCATTAGAGCGAGCCTTTATGGGGGTCTTGTTTGTCATGTTCCTAAATCATTGAGCTTTTAGGATGGGTAGTTTGAGGAGACATAGGAGAGTCTTGAGTCATCTTATGTCTTGTGTCCTCACCTCTTATCATTTATTCTTTTTCTTTGAGTCAGTCATCCCCCTCATCCAACAATGGGATATGGTACCTGGTTCTTTCTGTTAATTTTTAGTGTTGTTATTAGGTTATTTCCAAATTACATGAGCATTCAATGCATTTCTAAAACAACAACATAAGAGGATCACTGAAAGAAACACAATCACAAGGTACACAACATTTTATCCTGGGAAACCCTCATGGGGGAGAAAACCCAACAAA
>SNQJ01S0061614.1:63274-77189 GCA_010110895.2 Picea sitchensis | reverse complement strand
TGATCATACAACATGTGTGGATTCCAAAAGACTTCATGACCTATTTGTTTATTGAATTGAAAAACTTAATAATGCTCATAAGTATTGTTGCTTTGTTCATCAATGAAATAAATGAATAGCCATTTTGTAAGGGTTATAAACTTTATAACAAGAAAAAGACAACATTGATAGCTCATCAAAAAGCCTATTACTAACACATACTCATCAAACATACATGAAACTCAAATAATTCATCATAAAAACTTATAAAACATTTCCAAATAAATTAATTACAAGTAATTTATTAATAAATTGTAATGGATAGAAAATTTGATAGTTTAGTAATGTATTGGCTCAAGGGTGGTAGGGTGTAAGGTTTTCATTAGATAAATGGCCATGGAAAGATGATAAAAATAGGTCAATTCCATGGCTCATTAAGTTATATTCATAGCTTGAGTCCCAAATTTGGCCAAAAATACCCTTGAAGGTGCTAGAATGGAAATCTACTTACTTGAAAATGATGAATAATTAGCTGAAAGTTGCAAATATAAAAAATGAATTATGAATATATCACATCTATGAAGTAGAAAGTTGTGGATTTGTATTAGATGCATTGGTTACCAGTGTGTTCAACTATATCAATGCACCACAAGAAAGGTGAAACTGCAATGCAGATGAATTGCTTTTCTCATGACTATATGGACTAGTGCATGTAATAAACTGAAATGCACCAAGAAAAATATTTCAGTGTACTACATTTTATTGCACAAATTGGTTCACTAGATGATGTCTAGGAGCACATTGGCTTAGTTGTATCCAAGTCCAATTTTACAAGGCTAATAATTCAGGCATAGGTCATTGGCTATGCTTGTAGCATTGTCTCTTAGTTGATTGAATATTATAGCTTGAGACCATACAAAAAGTATCCAAACACTCAACCATATGTATCCATGAGGGTTTCTCCTTGAGAATAGTTAGGAATGAGTCATCTAGGAAATGTCCACTAACCAACTACCCAATCTTTGGTTCCGAGAGGTGAGTCCCATGAAGTAGCTGATGTTGGACTTTACATCAAAGTAGATAACAAAGGCCCTCTATAGCCAAAACATATAGGGATGACACCAAAGGGAATCCCTATCTAATTTATTGAAATAGTTCCTTTGTTCACATTTTCTTTTATTAATGAAGAAACAAGCCAATGAATTAGTAAAGAAGGTCTCCACACTAATTTTGAATATGAGACTAAGTCCTATGACTTTGAGCATCACAAGAATGAAGGGTTATTCCACTTAGTCATAGGATTTCTCAAATTCAATCTTGATAAACAAAGTGTCCAAACCAAATAATGCTCATTATGGACAAATGATTTTGGGAAGAACATGCTTGATGCGCAAGGCTAGAGGTTTGACCAATATTTTATAGGATGTGTTGAGCAGGGTGATGGGCCTCTAGATTGTGAACAATTCATGGTCCCCAACCTTGAGAATGAACTCGATCAAACTTTTGTTAATCTCTAAGCCTAGGGAACTTGTCCTAAGAGCATTGTGATAAACTTATAACATGTATGGATTAACAAAATCCCATGCAACCTTATAAAATTCATAGGGGAATTCATCAAGGCATGGGGCCTTATCGTTGTCCATTTCATGGATATTTTCTATAGGAAATATAAGTTTTAGAAAAATATCATGAAAACAAAAATAGGTAAATCTTGTGGTATTGGAAAGAGGATTCAAGATGAATCCATTGCTATCAAGTCCTCCACCCAATATGGAAGATTTGAAAGTTTTGACCTTTTGGAGGTTTCAGCTACTTGAAAAATGTGCAAAGAGGGTTTACTTATAAATCCTCAGTTGAGCTTAAACTCTCAACTAAGCGTTTCCAAATGCTTGATCAAGGGTTTATAAACCCTCAATTAAGTTATTTTTTTAAAACTAAAATGATTTCTTGTTTTTTTTGGTGAGTTGAAAACCCTCATTTGAGGCTTTATTAAACCCTCAATTGAGCAATGCATTGACCAAACCCTTGAACAAGGGTCCACTCTATGCTCAATCAAGGGTTGGTATAACTTGATTTTCTTATCAAAATGTGTGACTTATCATCACATCTTGACCCCCAAATTTGGCTAAGAAAACCATGAAGGATGTTAGAAATGGAAGTCTACTTACTTGGAAATGCTGAATAGTTCACTAAAAGTTACATATCTAAAAAAATGGAAGATGAATATTGCAAATCTGAAGTCGAAAGTTGTGGAAATGAAGTAGAAAGTTATAGACATGGAGAATGGTTATCTAAAAAGTGTAAATATAAAGAAGGAAGTTGTAGATTTGAAGTAAAATGTTGAGCAAACTAGAAACCAAGCATCAAGAGTTTTCATGAATACTCTATAGCTCAAGTATCATGAAATAATATCAACAATATGTACCAAGTGTTGGCATTTTTTATAGGAAGTGTGTGCTTGTCATTGATGGAAAGAACAACAACGATGATGGCGAACAAAAAAAGCATAAGCTCAGGAGGAGAAGCGAACAATATGCAGAGATCAAAGATCAGAAAGAATAGTGCAGTAAAGAAACGTGATTAGGATCAACATCTCCATAGGACAAACCAAAATGATTGAGAATTCGATCACCTGAATATCCGTCAGCCATCGGATCAAGTTAAGTCAAGGATAGGATAAACAGGGCACAAGGTTTGAGAATTCGATTATCTGAATCTCCATCAACCATCGGATCGAATTAAGTGGAAGGACAGGATAAGAAAAGATGGAGAGTCGTAGGATTTAATCCAAGGGAAACCTACATCACAGATAGATTGAGCCATTGATCTAAGATCTTGATAAAAAAAACATCATTCTTTTCGGGTCTAAAGTTATGAGGAGGTTACACTCCGGAAAAATCACTTCAAGAATTTCCAGTTGAGATTTGAAATACTCGAAGCCTGGAGAGTTGGAGAGCCAAAATACATTCTCGAACATTGGATCATTTGAAGTAGATCTCAGTCGTCATATCATCTGGAGAAGATCTCAAGCATCAGATCGTTCGAAGTGAATCTGGGCCGTCTGATCCAGAGCATCAGTTTGAGTTTTGAAATTCTCGAAGCCTGGAGACCTGGAGAGATGAAATACATTCTCGACCACCGGATCATCCGAAGTAGATATCAGTCATCAAATCATCCGAAGAACATTTCAAGTGTCATATCATCCGAAGTGAATCTAGGTCATCTGATCCAGAGAATCAATTTGAGTTTTGAAATTTCCGAAGCCCAGAGACCCGTAAAGCCAAAATAAATTATCGATGGTCAGATCATCTGAAGTAGATTTCAGTCATCAGATCGTTCGAAGAAGATCTCAAGCGTCAGATCGTCCAAAGTAAATCTAGGCCGTCTGATTCATAAAATACGTAGCGTAATCCTATGGACTTCGGGTAAAGACTCGAAGTAAGCCTCAACCATCTGATTCAAGAGAACACGTGGTAGTAATCCACATACTTCGAGGGGAAGTAAAGTTTGAATCTTGAGATTTCAAAATTCTAGAGACTCGAAGGAGATCTCGACTGTTGATCAAGAAAGGGGTTGTAGAACCGTTGATCAGGTTGAAAGGTCAAATTCCTAAAGTAGGGGCAGAGTCGTCAATTGAGAAGGACATGTGTCCATAGATCATCGACTCCGGAAGATTGGACTACGGAGAAAAGAATGGTTTTATATTTGAAACTCCCGGAGCCTGAATCACGAAGTAAATCACAGCCGTTGATTTAGGAAGGCTAGATCTGATCTACAGACTTGAGAGGATAGATCTGAACCGTCCATTTAGGAGCACTGTCAAGATCGTGAGATCAACGGTCCTGTCGCATTGTGGGGATTGAAGGTGCGCAAAATTTAAAAAGTTAAGTCCGGGCTGCAATTGAAACCACAGTTTTGGAGAAAGGACATGTGGAGGCTAGAGGTAAATTGCGGGGTGAAACACAATTTGATCTCAAACCACCTTTGGTCATGCGCACATTCGCATGGTCACATGATATCATCCCCCAAGGTCACATTATTGGAACATAGGGGAAGGAGCTAGCGCTGCTAGGCTCCACATCAGAGGTTACGCATTGAAAAGTCACAAGGGCCTCTGCATGTATAATCCAACAACGCTGATCAAATAGAATCTAATCGAAGGTTTGTTGTTTCACTTCGTGATTTCTTGACTAGTTACGATTTAGTTACACTAACTGAATCATTGTTCCTGAACATTGGAATCATGATTCTTGAGCGTTTTTGAGATTCCCGACTTGAGCATTGGAGATGCGAAGTGTAACAGATGATGAGAGTAGGAATAAAGTAAAATGTTGTGACAGAGAGAGGTTGTTGTTTCTTTGTAAAGAAATTTGGATAGTTATTCACGGAGGTAGCAGGCATCCAAGTGCATGTGCGAAAGTCAATAAGGGAGGCATATCACATAGAACAAACATGGCGCATAGAGCATAAAACGTAGAAGAACAGAAAATGCAAGAAGATACGAGCAGGAAGACACTAATGCAGGTAGAGCAGAGAAGTGTAGCAGAACAATGATGAGACTGGTAATCCATTGATAAATATTGTATCACTGTAATAAATTTTAGCAAGCAGAGATTTATATCTCAGGGTGGTAGGGTGGTGCTAGGGAGAACTGTTGTCCTTAGAGTTTCAAGTGGGTTCTTGAACACAAGGAGTTGTAGCTTCCATCTGGTTACAGCCAGAAAAAAACCAGGGTGGTAGGATGGTGCAAGGGAGAACCATTGTTCTATGTTACATAGGTTGGTGCCTATGTGACTGGAAGTTGGTGCTTCCATCCAGTTGGTGTTGGAACACTCAGGGATTTGGTGCTTTCTTCTAGTGGGTGCTAGAGAAAACAGGGAGTTGGTGCTCCCAACAAGTTGCAGCTTGTAAAACAGAGGTGGTATCCTCACAAAGAGTTGGTTCTCATAATAATGATAATTTACAGAATATAAAGACTACTTATCATATTAAGAAGAAGAGGTTTTCTCCCTTTATGGGTTTCCTCAGGAATATCTGTCTTTGTATACTTCTTGTGTGTGATTGATGTTGAATACTATATTGCTTACTTCCCTGAATTATTGTGATTATCATTGAGTGTTCCTTAATGAGTTTAAAATGGGNTGGTATCAGAGTTGGTTCCTTTTATCTAAGGGTAGATCCTAGAGCTTAAACATGACTAGCCATGAAGAAGCTTCAACCAATAAGGCCCCCGTGTTTAATGGAACAAAATTTTCCTTCTGGAAAGTTAGGATGAGAACCTACACAATGGCTTTAGGTGCATATGTCTCGGATGTGGTAGAGATTGGTTATGTAAAGCCAGTTGTACTAGATTCTAAGGATGACAAGCTAGAATCCAACTTCAACTCTAAGGCTATGAATGTTATTTAGAGTGGGATTTCAGAAGCATAATTTGTAAAAGTTATGCACTTAGAATCTACCAAAGAAATGTGGGACAAACTCATTAGCAATTATGAAGGTAATGAGAAGGTAAAGGATGCCAAGCTTCAAACCTATGGATTATAGTTTGAACAACTAAAGATGAAAGAGGATGAAACTGTTGGGAAGCACTTTCTAAGAGTTGAAGAACTAGTAAATGCAATGAAAGGACTTGGTGAAAAAATTGAGGAAGCCTCTTTAGTTCAGAAGATTTTAAGATCCCTCCCTGATAGATTTAATCCAAAAGTTTCTGCAATAGAAGAATTGAATGATCTTAAAATTATTCCTATTGATCAACTCCTAGGAACTCTGAATTCTTATGAAATGAGGATAGGTAAAGATAAACCCACATCTAGAGAAACATCATTTAAAGCAGATAAGAATGAGGATTCTGACCCTGATGAAATTGAAGCAAAATTCGTGAGAAGACTAAGAAAGGATCATGCAAGTACCAAGGAAATTTGCCCTTCAAATGTTTTACCTATGGAAATATAGGTCACTTTGCATCTAAGTGTCCACACAAGAAGAAGGACCAGAACTCTGAAGGTGAAGAGAAGTACAAATCCAAGAGATTTGGTAAAAAGAAAAGTTTATGTGTAAACAATGATGACTCTTCAGAAGACACAGATAGTGATTCTTCTTGTGAAGATAAGGTTAATGAATTTATGCTTATGGACAAAGAGGATTATGATTATAAAATCGTAGGAAGTGATGTTAATGATGAAGAAGCCATGGTTGACTTGGAAGGAAAACTGATCAGTGCACTAGAATAAATTGCTAGACTTAGATTTAAGAAGAAAAAGCAAAAACAATTGTTGATACAGTTCGAGAAAGACAGTAAAAAACCTGATGAAGACTTTGCCCTGCTAAAAGTGGAATTAGAAGAGGCAAAGAAAATAGAGGACATTCTGAAACAATAGTTATCATAGAAGAAGGAAAGATGTGAAGCCTTGGAAGAAGAGGTAGTAAAACCCATAAAAGAGATGGAGAAGTTTAAATCATTGTATCTCCAAAATATTCCAAGCATTAAAGCCTCAACAGAACTAAACGAAATTCTAAGAAAACAGAGATCTCCTTTGTTGAAGATTGTTTTAGGCTATGTAAATGGTTCAAGAAACAAACAACCAGAAAGAAAAGAGCCATTAAAGATGATCAAGTTCCAAGTCAGCAGGCAATCAGACCATGTGAGCACTTTGCCACCAAAAGCTAATAAAGATAAGATGATCCCTGATAAAAAACAAAGATATCAGAAGATGGAGCAAGAAATGCCAAGAAGAAGGCCATCCTTCATGTACCAAAATTTATTCCATGGTTATTGTTTTTACTGCTTTAATTTTGGCCATAAGATTGCAAATTGTCAAATTAAGTTTAGAGACATGCCACTGAGGAGATCAAGAAATAAACAATCTTTGTAGCATAGAAATAAATAGCCAATGAGTATACAAAGTTGCACCAATCACTTTGACCTATTGAACAATGAGCTCGAATGCCATAATTATCATAACTTTGACCACAAAGCTGCAAACTGCCATATGAATAATTACAAAGTAGATCCAAGGATAAAACCCTTAGCTAGAAATGCCAGCACATGGAAAAAGAAAGATAGTGAAAAACGTGGTCTAGTACTTTCATCTCAAAAACAAAAAGACCCCTAGTATATAGACAATGGATGTTCCAAGCACATGACTGGAGACAAGGATAAGTTTCTGTCTATAAGTAAAAGCAAAACAAGAAATGTGACCTTTGGAAATGATGAACCAGGTAAAATCAAGGGTAAAGGGATGATGAGTTTGATTAATGGCAAAGGAAAAGCCCAGGATGTTCTTCTTGTAGATGGGTTGAAACATAATTTTCTCAGTGTAAGTCAAATGTGTGATAGAGGATGTGAAGTGGTGTTCACTTCCAAAGATTGTAAGATAAAGTCTGTAAAATCAGGGCAAGTGGTGGCTAAAGGCATAAGGACAGATAATAATGTATATGTGCTGAAAGAATATAGAGAAGAGTGTCATCTAAGAAAACATGATGAAAGCTGGTTATGGCATAGGAGACTTGGACATCTAAACGTTGACCACTTAATCAAGCTCAAAAATCTTGAGGCAGTAAAAGATCTTCCAAGAATATCAAAGCCACAAGATTCTGTGTGTAAACCCTGTCAAGTAGGAAAACTAACCAGGACAGTTTAAATCCAAGAGCTCTACTTCAAAAGAGAAACCACTCAAATTAGTTCATATGGATCTATGTGGACCATAAAGACAAGAAGGATCAGGGAAGGAAAACTACTTCATGCTGATCATTGATGATTACTCCAGACTCACTTGGGTTTCTTTTCTCAAAGAAAAAGTTGAAGCATTTGAGAAATTTAAAATATTTAAGGCTTTAACTGAGAATCAAACTGGAAACAGGTTAAAGGTAGTAAGATCAGACAAAGGAGGATAATTTATGTCAACTGATTTCAAGGAATTCTGTGATAAACATGGGATCAAGAGAGAATACACAATCCCAGGAACTCCACAGAAAAATGGAGTAGTTGAGAGGCAAAACAAAATAGTTCAACAAATGGCCAGGTCAATGATGAATGAGAAGAACATTGATCAAACCTACTGGGTAGAAGAAATACACACAACAGTTCATATTCTTAACAAAGCCCACCTCAGACCACACAGTGACAAGACACCTTATGAACTATGGTATGGAAGACCTGCTTCAATCAAGCACTTCAAAGTCTTTGGGAGTAAGTGCTACATAAAGAATAATAATGAAAACCTTAGCAAGTATGATGACAGGGCTGATGAAGGCATCTTATTAGGATATGCTACCAATAGTAAAGGATATAGATACTTTAATAAAAGATTGTATAAATTAGTTGATTGCATTGATTTAAAGGTTGATGAAGGAGTCCCCGTAAGAGAGGTGAGCAATATTGAGTCTGCTACAGAGGACATAGCTGAAGCTGAAGATGAACAGGTCCAAGAATCATAAGGAGAAGACTCTGAGTTATATACAAATACTTTGCAGGACTCAAACCAGGAGATCAAGACAAAGAAACCCTCCAGAGTTATTAGGAAGAATCATCCTGAAAATTAGATAGTTGGTCATCTAAACCAAGGAGTTCGGATAAGAAAGCAGTTGAATAATGTCTCAGAACAATCTCAGATTGCCTTTCTGTCTTTGCTTAAACCTAAAGAATTTAATGCAGCCAACGAAGATGACCATTGGGTTAAAGCCATGAATTATGAACTTGACCAGATTGAGAAAAACAATACTTGGGAGATGGTTCCTAGACCTAAAGGTAAAAATGTCATAGGTTCCAAATGGGTCTTTAAGAATAAATTGAATGAGCAAGGACAAGTTTTCAGGAACAAAGCAAGATTGGTCTGTAAGGGACATGCACAGATTGAAGGACAAGATTTGATTAAACCTTTGCACTAGTGGCAAGATTGGAAGCCATTAGAATGTTTCTTGCCTATGCATGTCATAAGAAGTTTAAAGTCTATCAAATGGATGTCAAGTCATCTTTTCTAAATGGAGATCTAAAAGAAGAAGTCTATATGGAACAACCAGAAGGTTTCCAACTATCAGATAACCCTGACTTTGTCTGCACGCTGAAGAAAGCCTTATATGGGTTGAAACAAGCTCCTCGTGTGTAGTAGCCATATTATTTAACATTAATTAATTCTACAAACAAAACAGTGAAATTCAATAATTCCTTTTATGTTTACACATACGCATTTTAAATTGATCAACAAATAATAAAATTTTATAACAAAATAAAACAAATATACAAATTAACATACCTGGGTCTGATGCTAACCCTTCGCTTTCCACTTGCCTTGTTGACCGCTACTGAACTGTGTAAACACTGCCCAAACCTTGTTCCACCCTGCCAACTAGGACAACTTCCTAGCTCCAGGATATCATATGGATATCTTGGCCCCCGTGCCCAAAACCTCTAGCAAACCGGTGCCTGTACTGATCCAATATGACTCCAGAACTCAACTCCCCTCTCTGAAAATCCAAGAGAGCCCCATAAATCAATCCCAACCTCCCGTAGAATGATAATCCCCTTCGTAAACCTCCTCCCCCTCCATATCCTTCCTTCATCGCCTCTTGCATTTACTTCCTTACCTACCCATTTATTACCTTATCCCCTTATAATTAATATCTTATCCCTTTTAATTAATATTTTATCCTATATTTAATGTCCTATCCCTTCCCGAATACGTAAGCTTTAATTTAACAATATAATTTATTAACCCCCCTTAATTCTTTACTTAATTAATTAATGAGTCAATTAATAATTAATTAATCCTTGACAATCATGAACAAGTAATTAATAATAATTAATTAGTTAAACTTTATTTAAGAAATAATTATTGTTTAGCTAACTTTTAGGACAGTTAGATTATTAAATTAATTATAATTCATAATCCTATACATCTATTTAAGAAAGGTCACTACATCGTGCCTGGTATTACAGACTGGATAAGTATCTTCTAGACAAAGGGTTCAAGAGAGGAACAATTGACTACAACCTATATATCAAAACAGAGGACAATGGTTTTCTCATTGTGTTGGTCTATGTAGATGAAATCATCTTCGAAAGTAACAATGCTTCATTGGTACAATGGTTTTCTTCTTCCATGCAGTCTGAATTTGAAATGTCTATGATAGGGGAATTGCCATTTTTTCTTGGTTTGCGAATTACTCAGAGGTCTGAAGGAATATTTATTTCTTAGGAGAAATATATAAGAGAAATGTTGAAAAGGTTTCAAATGGAAGATTCTACACCTGTTAGTACACCTTTGGTGGTTGGTTGCAAGCTCAATAAAGATGATATTTCATCTAATGTTGATCAAAGAACATATCGATCAATGATAGGCAGTCTTATGTACATCACAACATCCCGTCCCGATATAATGCAAGCTGTTGGAATGGCAGGTCATTATCATTCTGCTCCTAAACAAAGTCATTTAGCAGCTATCAAGAGGATATTCAAATATTTGAAGGGTACAATGGATTATGGTCTTTGGTATCCTAGAAATTAGAATTTTCAATTAACTGCATATTCAGATGTTGATTGGGAAAATTGTTTGGATGATAGAAAGAGCACCAGTGGAGGTGCATTCTTCTTAGGTGATTCGTTAGTAGCATGGCTTAGTAAGAAGCAATGATCTATTTCATTATTAACTACAGAAGCAGAGTACATTGTTGTTGCTACTTGCTGCACTCAGATTTTATGGATGATACAAACTCTTGCAGATTTGAAGGTAACTTATACTGACCCAATTCCACTTCACTGTGATAACACCAGTGCCATCAGTGTCTCCAAGAATCCCATTCTTCATTCAAAGACTAATCATATACTAATAAAATATCATTTTCTCAAATAAAAGGTTACAAACAGAGTTGTTCAGCTGCATTATATTCCAACCACAGAAAAAAATGTTGACATATTTACTAAACCCCTAGCCATGACACCATTTGAATATCTCCATCAGAAGCTGGGTGTCATCCCTTCTCTCACCTAAGAGAGTCCATCATGTCAAGGGGAGTATGTGTTGATTGAATATCTGATACCTCCAAAAAGTACTGCAACAACTTAGGGGGAGCATGTTTTATTTGACATTGTTGTCAAAGGGGGAGCATGTTTTATTTGACATTGTTGTCAAAGGGGGAGCAAAGGTGTGGTCTGGATGCTACAGTTGGAGGTCTAAGAAGAATAGTGCAACCTTTCAGGGTTTCCATCAATGCCAAAGGGGGATATTGTTGGAATGTTTTACAAGAAGTGTGTTCTTTTCATTGATGGAAAGAACAACAACGACAATGGTAAACATGAAAAGCATAAGCTCGGGAGGAGAAGCAAATAATATGCAAAGATCAAAGCTTAGAAGGAAAATCGTAGTACAGAAACGTGATCAGGATCAACATCTCCACAGAACAAACCAAAACGATTGAGAATTCGATCACCCAAATATCCGTCAGTCATTAGATCAAGTTAAGTGAAGGATAGGATAAATGGGGCACAAGGTTTGAGAATTTGATTATTCGAATCTCTGTCAGTCGTCAGATTGAATTAAGTGGAAGGAAAGGATAAGAAAACATGGAGAGTCGTTGGATTTAATCTAAGGCAAACCTGCATCACATATAGATCGAGCTGTTGATCTAAGATCTTGATCAAATGAACATCATTCGTTTCGGGTTTAAATTTATGAGGAGGTTACACTCCGAAGAAATCACTTCAAGAATTTCCAGTTGAGATTTGAAATACCCGAAGCCCAGAGAGCCGGAGAGCCGAAATACATTCTCGACCGTCGGATCATCTGAAGTATATCTCAGTTGTCAGATCATCCAAAGAATATCTCAAGCATCAGATCGTCCAAAGTGAATCTAGGTCATCTGATCCAGAGCGTCAGTTTGAGTTTTGAAATTCCTGAAGCCTGGAGACCCGAAGAGCCGAAATATATTCTCGACCTCTGGATCATATGAATTAGATCTCAGTGGTTAGATCATCTAAAGAATATCTCAAGTGTCAGATCATCTGAAGTGAATCTGGGTCGTCTGATCTAGAGTGTTAGTTTGAGTTTTGAAATTCCCAAAGCCCAGAGACCTAGAAAGCCGAAATAAATTCTTGACCGTCAGATCATTCGAAGTAGATATCAGTCATCAGATCGTCCGAAGAAGATCTCAAGCGTCAGATCATTCGAAGTAAATATGGGTTGTCTAATCGATAAAAGACGTGGTGTAATCACGTGGACTCTGGGTAAAGACCTAAAGTAATCCTCAACCGTCTGATCCAAGAGGACACGTGGAAGTAATCCACATACTTTGAGGGGAAGTAAAGTTTGAGACTTGAGATTTCAGAAGTCCAGAGACCTGAAGGAGATCTCGATCATTGATAGAGAAAGGGGTCGCATAACCGTTGATCAGGTTGAAAGGTCAAATTCCTGAAGTAGAGGCAAATCCATTGATTGAGAAGGACATGTTTCCGCAAATCATCGACTCTGGAAGATTGGTGTATGGAGAAAAGCAGTGTTTGAGATTTGAAACTCCCATAGCCTGAATCATAAAGTAAATCACAACCGTTGATTTAGGAAGGCTAGATCCGATCAACAGACTTGAGAGGATAGATATGAACCGTCCGTTCAGGAGCACCATCAAGATCGTGAGATCAATGGTCCCATCACATTGCGGGGATTGAAGGTGCATGAACTTTAAAAATTTAAGGGCAGGCCGCAATTGAAACCACAGTTTTGGAGAAAGGACACGTGGAGGCTCAAGGTAAATTGCGGGGCGAAACACAGTTTGATCTCAAACCACCTTTTGTTGTGACCACATTCGCATGGTCACATGATATCATCGCCCAAGGTCACATCAACAAAAGAGAGGGGAAGGAGCTACCATTGCTAGGCTCCACATCGGAGGTTACACATTGAAAATTCATAAGGGCCTTTGCGTGTATAATCCAACGACGTTGATCAAACAAAATCTGATCGAAGGGTTGTTGTTTCACTTTGTGATTTCTTGATCAGTTACGATTCAGTTACACTAACTGAATCATTGTTCCTGAGCATTGGAATCATGATTACTGAGTATTTTTTAGATTCCTGACTTGAGCGTTGGAGATGCGGAGTGTAACAGATGATGAGAGAAGGAATAAAAGTAAAATGTCATGACAAAGAGAGGTTGTTGTTTCTTTGTAAATAAAGTTGGATAGGTATTCACGGAGGTAGAAGGCAACCAAGTGTATGTGCGAAAGTGAAGAAGGGAGGCATAGCGCATAGAACGAACATGGCACACAGAGCATAAAAAACAAAAGAACAAAAAGTGCAAGAAGATGCGAGCAAAAAGGCACTGATGCAGGTAGAGCAGAGCAGTGTAGAAAAACAATGATGAGACTAGTAAGCCATTGATAAATATTGTGTCACTGTAATAAGTTTCAGCAAGAAAATATTTATATCTCAGGGTGGTAGGGTGGTGCTAGGGACGACTGTTGTCCTCCGAGTTTTAAGTGGGTTCTTGAACACAAGGAGTTGTATCTTCCATCTGGTTGCATCCAGAAAAAACCATGGTGGTAGGGTGGTGCAAGGGAGAACCATTGTTCTCTGTTATACAGGTTGGTTCCTATGTGACTGGAAGTTGGTGCTTCCATCTAGTTGGTGGTGGAACACTCAGGGATTTGGTGCTTCCTTCTAGTGAGTGCTAGAGAAACCAGGGAGTTGGTTCTCCCAACAAGTTGCAGCTTGTAAAACATAGGTGATAGCCTCACAAAGAGTTGGTGCTCATAAGAATGATAATGTACAGAAAATAAATACTACTTATCATATTAGGAAGAAGAGGTTTTCTCCCTTTATGCATTTCCTCAGGAATATCTATCTATGTATACTTCATGTGTGTGATTGATGTTGAATACTCTATTGCTTACTTCCCTGAATTATTTTGATCATCATTGAGTGTTTCGTAATGAGTTTAAAATGGGTAT
>SNQJ01S0061614.1:50501-63192 GCA_010110895.2 Picea sitchensis | reverse complement strand
AAATAATTCATCATAAAAACTTATAAAACATTTCCAAATAAATTAATTACAAGTAATTTATTAATAAATTGTAATGGATAGAAAATTTGATAGTTTAGTAGATGTATTGGCTCAAGGGTGGTAGGGTGTAAGGTTTTCATTAGGTAAATGGCCATGGAAAGATGATAAAAATAGGTCAACTCCATGGCTCATTAACTTATATTCATAGCTTGAGTCCCAAATTTGGCCAAAAATACCCTTGAAGGTGCTAGAATGGAAATCTACTTACTTGAAAATGATGAATAATTAGCTGAAAGTTGCAAATATAAAAAATGAATTATGAATATATCACATATATGAAATAGAAAGTTGTGGATTTGTATTAGATGCATTGGTTACCAATGTGTTCAACTATATCAATGCACCACAAGAAAGGTGAAACTACAATGCAGATGAATTGCTTTTCTCATGACTATATGGACTAGTGCATGTAATAAACTGTAATGCACCAAGAAAAATATTTCAGTGTACTACATTTTATTGCACAAATTGGTTCACTAGATGATGTCTAGGAGCACATTGGCTTAGTTGTATCCAAGTCCAATTTTACAAGGCTAATAATTCAGGCATAGGTCATTGGCTATGCTTGTAGCATTGTCTCTTGGTTGATTGAATATTATAGCTCGAGACCATACAAAAAGTATCCAAACACTCAACCATATGTATCCATTCTGGTTTCTCCTTGAGAATTGTTAGGAATGAGTCATCTAGGAAATGTCCACTAACCAACTAGCCGATCTTTGGTTCCGAGAGGTGAGTCCCATGAAGTAGCTGATGTTTGAATTTACATCAAATTAGATAGCAAAGGCCCTCTATAGCCAAAACATATAGGGATGACACCAGAGGGAATCCCTATCTAATTTATTGAAATAGTTCCATTTGTTCATATTTTCTTTTATTAATGAAGAAACAAGCCACTGAATTAGTAAAGAAGGTCTCCACACTAATTTTGAATATGAGACTAAGTCCTATGACTTTGAGCATCACAAGAATGAAGGGTTATTCCACTCAGTCATAGGATTTCTCAAATTCAATCTTGATAAACAAAGTGTGCAAACCAAATAATGCTCATTATGGACAAATGATTTTTGGAAGAATATGCTTGATGCACAAGGCGAGAGGTTTGACCAATATTTTATAGGATGTGTTGAGAAGGGTGATGGGCCTCTAGATTGTGAACAATTCATGGTCCCCAACCTTGAGAATGAACTTGATCAACCTTTTTTTAATATCTAAGCCTAGGGAACTTGTCCTAAGAGCATTGTGACAAACTTATAACATGTATGGATTAACAAAATCCCATGCAACCTTATAAAATTCATAGGGGAATTCATCAAGGCATGGTGCCTTATCATTGTCCATTTCATGGATATTTTCTATAGGAAATATAAGTTTTAGAAAAATATCATGAAAAATATATCATGAAAACAAAAATAGGTAAATCTTGTGGTATTGGAAAGAGGATTCAAGATGAATCCATTGCTATCAAGTCCTCCACCCAATATGGAAGATTTGAAAGTTTTGACCTTTTGGAGGTTTCATCTACTTGAAAAATTTGCAAAGAGGGTTTACTTATAAATCCTCAATTGAGCTTAAACTCTCAACTAAGTGTTTCCAAATGCTCGATCAAGGGTTTATAAACCCTCAATTAAGTTATTTTTTTAAAACTAAAATGATTTCTTGTTTTTTTGAGTGAGTTGAAAACCCTCATTTGAGGCTTTATTAAACCCTTGATTGAGCAATGCATTGACCAAACCCTTGAACAAGGGTCCACTCTATGCTCAATCAAGGGTTTGTATAACTCGATTTTCTTATCAAAATGTGTGACTTATCTTCACATATTGACCCCCAAATTTGGCTAACAAAACCATGAAGGATGTTAGAAATGGAAGTCTACTTACTTGGAAATGTCGAATAGTTCACTAAAAGTTACATATCTAAAAAAATGGAAGATGAATATTGCAAATCTGAAGTCGAAAGTTGTGGAAATGAAGTAGAAAGTTACATACATGGAGAATGGTTATCTATGAAGAAGGAAGTTGTAGATTTGAAGTAAAATGTTGAGAAAACTAGAAACCAAGCATCAAGAGTTTTCATGATTACTCTGTAGCTCAAATATCATGAAATAATCTTAACAATATGTGCCAAGTGTTGGCATTTTTTATAGGAAGCATGTGCTTGTCATTGATGGCAAGAACAACAACGACGATGGAAAACAAGAAAAGCATAAGCTCAAGAGGAGAAGCGAAAAATATGCAGAGATCAAAGATCAAAAGGAAAAGTGTAGTACAGAAACGTGATCAGGATCAACATCTCCACAGGACAAACCAAAACGATTGAGAATTCGATCACCCAAATATCCGTCAGTTGTTGGATCAAGTTAAGTCAAGGATAGGATAAATGGGGCACAAGGTTTTAGAATTTGATTATCCGAATCTCCATCAACCATCGGATCGAATTAAGTGGAAGGATAGGATAAGCAAAGATGGAGAGACGTTGGATTTAATCCAAGGCAAACTTGCATCACAGACAGATTGAGCCATTGATCTAAGATCTTGATCAAACAAACATCATTTGTTTCGGGTCTAAAGTTATGAGGAGGTTATACTCTGGAGAAATCACTTCAAGAATTTCCAGTTGAGATTTGAAATACTCAAATCTTGGAGAGTCGGAGAGCCAAAATACATTCTCTACCATCGGATCATCTGAAGTAGATCTCAGTCATCAGATCATCCGAAGAAGATCTCAAGCGTCGGATCATCTGAAGTGAATCTGGGCCGTCTGATCCAGATCATTAGTTTGAGTTTTGAAATTCTTGAAGCCTGTAGACCTGGAGAGATGAAATACATTCTCGACCATGGGATCATCAGAAGTAGATATCATTCATCAGATCATCCGAAGAACATCTCAAGTGTCATATCGTCCGAAGTGAATCTGGGTCGTCTGATCTAGAGAATCAATTTGAGTTTTGAAATTCCTGAAGACCGGAGACCCGTAAAGCCGAAATAAATTATTGATTTTTGGATCATCTGAAGTAGATCTCAGTCGTCAAATCATTTGAAGAAGATCTCAAGCGTCAGATCGTCCGAAGTAGATCTGGGCCGTCTAATCCAGAAAAGACATGGCGTAATCCCGTGGGCTTCAGGTAAAGACTCGAAGTAAGCCTCAACCGTCTGATCCAAGAGGACACGTGGTAGTAATCCACATACTTCGAGGGGAAGTAAAGTTTGAATCTTGAGATTTCAGAAGTCCGGAGACCCGAAAGAGATATCGACCATTGATCGAGAAAGGGGCCACAGAACCGTTGATCAGGTTGAATGGTCAAATTCCTAAAGTAGAGGCAGAGCTGTCGATTGAGAAGGACATGTGTCCATAGATCATCGACTCTATAATATTGGAGTACAGAGAAAAGAAGGGTTTTAGATTTGAAACTCCCGGAGCCTGGATCATGAAGTAAATCACAACTGTTGATTTAGGAAGGCTAAATCTGATCTACAGACTTGAGAGGATAGATATTAATCGTTCGTTTAGGAGCACTGTCAAGATCATGAGATCGACGGTCCTGTCGCATTGCGGGGATTGAAGGTGCGCAAACTTTAAAAATTTAAGTTTGGGCCACAATTGAAACCACAGTTTTGGAGAAACGACATGTGGAGGCTCGAGGTAAATTGTGGGGAGAAATGCAGTTTGATCTCAAACCACCTTTGGTCACGCCCGCATTCGCATGGTCACATAATATCATCACCCAAGTTCACATCAGTGGAATATATGGGAAGGAGCTAGCGCTTCTAGGATCCACATCATAGGTTACGCATTGAAAAGTCATAAGGGCCTCTGCATGTATAATCCAATAATGCTAATCAAATAGAATCTAATCGAAGGGTTGTTGTTTCACTTCGTGATTTCTTGATCAGTTACGATTTAGTTACACTAACTGAATCATTGTTCTTGAGTGGTTGAGTCATTGTTCCTGAGTGTTGGAATCATGATTCTTGAGCGTTTTTGAGATTCCTGACTTGAGCATTGGATATGTGAAGTGTAAAAAATGATTAGAGTAGGAATAGAAGTAAAATGCTGTGACCGAGATAGGTTGTTGTTTCTTTGTAAATAAAGTTGGATAGTTATTCACAGAGGTAGAAGGCATCCAAGCGTATGTGTGAAAGTGAATAAGGGAAGCATATCACATAGAACAGACATGACGCATAGAGCATAAAACGCAGAAGAACAGAAAACACAAGAATATGCGAGCAAGAAGACACTAATGCAGGTAGAGCAGAGAAGTGTAGCAGAACAGTGATGAGACTGGTAATCCATTGATAAATATTGTATCACTGTAATAAATTTCAGCAAGAAAAGGTTTATATCTCAGGATGGTAGGGTGGTGTTAGGGAGGATTGTTGTCCTCAGAGTTTCAAGTGGGTTCTTGATCACAGGGAGTTGTAGCTTCCATATGGTTGTAGCAAAAAAAAACTAGGGTGGTAGGGTGGTGCAAGGGAGAACCATTGTTCTCTGTTATATAGGTTGGTACCTATGTGACTGGAAGTTGGTGCTTCCATCCAATTGGTGTTGGAACACTCAGGGATTTGGTGCTTTCTTCTAGTGTGTGCTAGAGAAAATAGGGAGTTGGTGCTCCTAGCAAGTTGAAGCTTGTAAAACAGAGGTGGTAGCCTCACAAAGAGTTGGTTCTCATAATAATGATAATTTACAGAAAATAAAGACTACTTATCATATCAAGAAGAAGAGGTTTTCTCCCTTTATGGGTTTCCTCAGGAATATTTGTCTCTGTATACTTCTTGTGTGTGATTGATGTTGAATACTATATTGCTTACTTCCATGAATTATTGTGATAATCATTGAGTGTTCCGTAATGATTTTAAAATGGGTATAATTGTTTAAACACAATAACAATTGATTCATCCCCCCCCTCTCAGTTGTCTAACAATTGGTATCAGAGCTGGTTCCTTTTATCTAAGAGTAGATCCTAGAGCTTAAACATGACTAGCCATGAAGGAACTTCAACCAATAAGGCCCCCATGGTCAATGGAACAAACTTTTCCTTCTGAAAAGTTAGGATGAGAACCTACACAATGGCTTTAGGTGCATATGTCTGGGATGTGGTAGAGACTGGTTATGTAAAGCCAGTTGTACTAGCTTCTAAGGATGACAAGCTAGAATCCAAATTCAATGCTAAGGCTATGAATGCTATTTAGAGTGGGATTTCAGAAGCAGAATTTGTAAAAGTTATGCACTTAGAATCTGCCAAAGAAATGTGGGACAAACTCATTAGCAGTTATAAAGGTAATGAGAAGGTAAAGGATGCCAAACTTCAAACCTACAGATTACAGTTTGAACAACTAAAGATGAAAGAGGATGAAAATGTTGGGAAGCACTTTCTGAGAGTTAAAGAACTAGTAAATGCAATGAAAGGACTTGGTGAAAAAATTGAGGAAGCCTCTTTAGTTCAGAATATTTTAAGATCCCTCCCTTATAGATTTAATCCAAAAGTTTCTGCAATAGAAGAACTGAATGATCTTAAAATTCTTCCTATTGACCAAATCCTAGGAACTCTGACTTCTTATGAAATGAGGATAAGTAAATATAAACCCACCTCTAGAGAAACATCATTTAAAGAAGATAAGAATGAGGATTCTGAGCCTAATGAAATTGAAGCAAAATTCATGAGAAGACTAAGAAAGGATCATGCAAGTACCAAGGCAAGTTGCCCTTCAAATGTTTTAACTATGGAAAGATAGGTCACTTTGCATCTAAGTTTCCACACAAGAAGAAGGACCATAACTCTGAAGGTGAAGAGAAGTACAAATACAAGAGATTTAGTAAAAAGAAAAGTTTATGTGTAAACAATGATGACTCTTCAGGAGACACAGATAGTGATTCTTCTTGTGAAGATAAGATTAATGAATTTATGCTTATGGACAAAGAGTATTATGATTATAAAATCACAGGAAATGATGTTAATGATGAAGAATCCATGGTTGACTTGGAAGGAGAACTGATCAGTGCTCTAGAAGAAATTGCTAGACTTAGATTTAAGAAGAAAAAGCAAAAACAATTGTTGATACAGTTCAAGAAAGACAGTAAAAAACCTGATGAAGACTTTGCCCTTCTAAAAGTGGAATTAGAAGAGGAAAATAAAATAGAGGACATTCTAAAACAACAGTTATCATAGAAGAAGGCAAGATGTGAAGCCTTGGAAGAAGAGGTAGTAAAACCCAGAAAAGAGATGGAGAAGTTTAAAGCATTGTACCTCCAAAATATTCCAAGCATTAAAGCCTCAGCAGAACTAAATGAAATTCTGAGAAAACATAGATCTCCTTTGTTGAAGATTGTTTTAGGCTATGTAAATGGTTCAAGCAATAAACAACCAGAAAGCAGAGAGCCAGTAAAGATGATCAAGTTCCAAGTTAGCAGGCAATCAGACCATGTGAACACTCTACCACCAAAAGATAATAAAGATAAGATGATCCCTGATAAAAAACAAAGATATCAGAAGATGGAGCAACAAATGCCAAGAAGAAGGCCATCCTTCATGTACCAAAATTTATTCCATGGTTATTGTTTTTATTGCTTTAATTTTGGCCATAAGATTGAAAATTGTCAAATTAAGTTTAGAGACATGCCACTGAGGAGATCAAGAAATAAACAATATTTGCAACATAGAACTAAACAACCAATGAGTATACAAAGTTGCACCAATCACTTTGACCTATTGAATAATGAGCTCGAATGCCATAACTGTCATAACTTCGACCACAAAGCTACAAACTGCCATATGAATAATTACAAAGCAGATCCAAGGATAAAACCCTTAGCTAGAAATGCCAGCAAATGGAAAAAGAAAGATAGTGAAAAACATGGTCTAGTACTTTCATCTCAAAAACAAAAAGACCCCTAGTATATAGACAATGGATGTTCCAAGCACATGACTGGAGACAAGGATAATTTTTTGTCTATAAGTAAAAGAAAAACAGGAAATGTGACCTTCGGAAATGATGAACCAGGTAAAATCAAGGGTAAATGGATGGTGAGTTTGATTAATGGAAAAGGAAAAGCCCAGGATGTTCTACTTGTAGATGGGTTGAATCATAACTTTCTCAGTGTAAGTCAAATGTGTGACAGAGGATGTGAAGTGGTGTTCACTTCCAAAGATTGTAAGATAAAGTCTGTAAAATCGGGACAAGTGGTGGCTAAAGGCATAAGGACAAATAATAATATATATGTGATGAAAGAATATAGAGAAGAGTGTCATCTAAGAAAACATGATGAAAGCTGGTTATGGAATAGGAGACTTGGACATCTAAACTTTGACCACTTAATCAAGCTCAAAAATCTTGAGGCAATAAAATATCTTCTAAGAATATCAAAGCCACAAGATTCTATGTGTAAACCATGTCAAGTAAGAAAGATAACCAGGACAGTTTAAATCCAATATCTCTACTTCAACAGGGAAACCACTCCAATCAGTTCATATGGATCTATGTGGACCATAAAGATAGGAAGGCACAGGGAAGGAAAACTACTTCATGTTGATCATTGATGATTACTCCAAACTCACTTGGGTTTCTTTTCTCAAAGAAAAAGTTGGAGCATTTGAGAAATTTAAAATATTTAAGGCTTTAACTGAGAATCAATCTGGAAACAGGTTAAAGGTAGTAAGATCAGACAAAGGAGGATAATTTGTGTCAAGTGATTTCAAGGAATTCTATGATAAACATGGGATCAAGAGAGACTACACAATCCCAAGAACTCCACAACAAGATGGAGTAGTTGAGAGGCAAAACATAATAGTTTAGCAAATGGCCAGGTCAATGATGAATGAGAAGAACATTGATCAAACCTACTGGGTAGAAGCAATACACACAACAGTCCATATTCTTAACAAAGCCCACCTCAGACCACACAGTGACAAGACACCTTATGAACTATGGTATGGAAGACCTGCTTCAATCAAGCACTTCAAAGTCTTTGGGAGTAAGTGCTACATAAAGAATAATAATGAAAACCTTGGCAAGTATGATGACAGTGTTGATGAAGGCATCTTATTAGGATATGATACCAATAGTAAAGGATATAGATACTTTGATAAAAGATTGTATAAATTAGTTGATTGCATTAATTTAAAGGTTGATGAAGGAGTCACAGTAAGAGAGGTGAGCATTATTGAGTCTGCTACAGAGGACATAGCTGAAGCTGAAGATGAACAGGTCCAAGAATCATTAGGAGAAGACTTTGAGTTATATACAAATACTTTGCAGGACTCAAACCAGGAGATCAAGACAAATAAACCCTCCAGAGTTATTAGGAAGAATCATCCTGAAAATCAGATAGTTGGTCATCTAAACCAAGGAGTTCAGACAAGAAAGCAGTTGAGCAATGTCTCAGAACAATCTCAGATTCCCTTTCTGTCTTTGCTTGAACCTAAAGAATTTAATGCATCCAGCGAAGATGACCATTGGGTTAAAGCCATGAATTATGAACTTGACCAGATTGAGAAAAACAATACTTGGGGGATGGTTCCTAGACCTAAAGGTAAAAATGTCATAGGTTCCAAATGGGTCTTTAAGAATAAATTGAATGAGCGGGGACAAGTTGTCAAGAACAAAGAAAGATTGGTCTGTAAGGGCTATGCACAGATTGAAGGACAAGATTTTGATTAAACCTTTGCACTAGTGGCAAGATTGGAAGCCATCAGAATGTTTCTTACCTATGCATTTCATAAGAAGTTTAAAGTCTATCAAATGGATGTCAAGTCATATTTTCTAAATAGAGATCTAAAAGAAGAAGTTTATATGGAACAACCAGAAGGTTTCCAACTATCAGATAACCCTGACTTTGTCTACAAGATGAAGAAAGAATTATATGGTTTGAAACAAGCTCCTCGTGCCTGGTATTACAGACTGGATAAGTATCTTCTAGACAAAGGGTTCAAGAGAGGAACAATTGATTGCAACCTATATATCAAAACATAGGACAATGATTTTCTCATTGTGTTGGTCTATGTAGATGACATCATCTTCGTAAGTAATAATGCTTCATTGGTACAATGGTTTGCTTCTGCCATGCAGTCTGAATTTGAAATGTCTATGATAGGGGAACTTCCATTTTTTCTTGGTCTGTGAATTACTCAAAGTTCTGAAGGAATATTTATTTCTCAGGAGAAATATATATGAGAAATGTTGAAAAGGTTTCAAATGGAAGATTCTACACCTATTAGTACACCTTTGGTGGTTGGTTGCAAGCTCAGTAAAGATGATATTTCATCTGATGTTGATCAAAGAACATATCGATCAATGATAGGCAGTCTTCTGTACATCACAACATCCCGTCCTGATATAATGCAAGTTGTTGGAATGGTCGGTCATTATCAGTCTGCTCCTAAACAAAGTCATTTAGCAGCTGTCAAGAGGATATTCAAATATTTGAAGGGTACAATGACTTATGGTCTTTGGTATCCTAGAAATAAGAATTTTCAATTAACTGCATATTCAGATGTTGATTGGGAAAATTGTTTGGATGAGAGAAAGAGCACCAGTGGAGGTGCATTCTTCTTAGGTGATTCATTAGTAGCATGGCTTAGTAAGAAGTAGTGATCTATTTCATTATCAAATATGGAGGCATAGTACATTGTTGTTGTTACTTGTTGCACTCAGATTTTATGGATGATACAAACTCTTGCAGATTTGAAAGTAACTTATACTGATCCAATTCCACTTCACTGTGATAACACCAGTGCCATTAGTGTCTCCAAGAATCTCGTTCTTCATTCAAAGACTAATCATATACCGATAAAATATCATTTTCTCAAAGAAAAGGTTACAAACAAAGTTGTTCAGCTGCATTATATTCCAACCACAAAAAAAAATTGTAGACATATTTACTAAACCCCTAGCCATGACACCATTTGAATATCTTTGTCAGAAGATGGGTGTCATCCATTCTCTCACCTAAGAGAGTCCATCATGTCAGGGGGAGTATGTGTTGATTGAATATCTGATACCTCCAAAAAGTACTGCAACAGCTCAGGGGGAGCATGTTTTCTTTGACATTGTTGTCAAAGGGGGAGAAAAGGTTTGGTCTGGATGCTACAGTTGGAGGTCTAAGAAGAATAGTGCAACCTTTTAGGGTTGCCATGAATTCCAAAGGGGGAGATTGTTGGCATTTTTTACAGGAAGTGTGTGCTTTTCATTGATGGAAAGAATAACAACGACAATGGCAAATAGGAAAAGCATAAGCTTGGGAGGAGAAGCGAACAATATGCAAAGATCAAAGCTCAGAAGGAAAAGCGCAGTACAAAAATGTGATCAGGATCAACATCTCCACATGACAAACCAAAACAATTAAGAATTCAATCACCCAAATATCCGTTAGTCATCAGATCAAGTTAAGTGAAGGATAGGATAAATGGGGCACAAGGTTTGAGAATTTGATTATCCGAATCTCCTTCAGTCGTCAGATCGAATTAAGTGGAAAGAAAGGATAAGAAAACATGGAGATTCGTTGGATTTAATCCAAGGCAAACCTGCATCACATACAGATCAAGCCATTGATCTAATATCTTGATCAAATGAACATCATTCGTTTCGGGTCTAAAGTTATGAGGAGGTTACACTCTGAAGAAATCACTTCAAGAATTTCTAGTTGAGATTTGAAATACCCGAAGCCCAGAGAGTCAGAGAGCCGAAATACATTCTCGACCATCGGATCATCCAAAGTAGATATCATTCGTCAGATCATCTGAAGAAGATCTTAAGCATCAGATCATCCAAAGTGAATTTGGGTGGTGCTAGGGAGGACTGTTGTCCTCAAGTTTCAAGTGGGTTCTTGAACACAAGGAGTTGTAGCTTCCATTTGGTTGCATCTAGAAAAAACCAGGGTGGTAGGATGGTGCAAGGGAGAACCATTGTTCTCTGTTATACAGGTTGGTTCCTATGTGACTAGAAATTGGTGCTTCCATCTAGTTGGTGGTGGAACACTTAGGGAGTTGGTGCTTCTTTCTAGTGGGTGCTAGAGAAACCAGGGAGTTGGTTCTCCCAACAAGTTGCAGCTTGTAAAACATAGGTGATATCCTCACAAAGAGTTGGTTCTCATAAGAATGATAATGTACAGAAAATAAAGACTACTTATCATATTAAGAAGCAGAGGTTTTCTCCCTTTATACTTTTCCTCAAGAATATCTATCTCTGTATACTTCATCTGTGTGATTGATGTTGAATACTCTATTGCTTACTTCCTTGAATTATTTTGATCATCATTGAGTGTTTCATAATGAGTTTAAAATGGGTATAATTGTTTAAGCACGGTAACAATTGATTCACACCCCCGCCCCTCTCAGTTGTCTAACACCAAGGTCATACACAAAAAAACAAATAGAGAGAGCCAAAACCACAAAGAAGAAGATATCAAGGTTTATAGTGGTAAAACCTCTACAATATGTACTAAATGTTGCACCCACTTGGATTATCACAATTTAATACTTTTCTAACACATACAATCTATAAAGATAGTAGTGAATCCAATAATCTCTTACATGGAGCACCAAAACTTAGAAGATAAAATTTCTTTATTAAAATTGAATTCAATTGTTTAGGTCAAAGTATCTTGAAATCATCTAGAAGACCAAATATGAAGATGGAAATACATAGATCATGAATCCCATGCATATTGAGAATTAGAATCATGTGAGGTTTCATTCACCTATACTATGTAAGGATGAAGAGGAGTATCACTGAAAAAAAGTTCAATCAAGCCATGGGAATTGAGAAGTTTACAGAGACTCTTGAGTTTGTCTTCTAAACAATCATAGTTACATTAAGGATGTTTTAGAAGTTTTGAATAATAGTTAGATAATCTTAATAATGATCTAGAACTTTAACTTTGAAAAAAACCTTAAGATAACTTCAAAAATAAACTGATTTTAAATTGTAAAAATGTTTAACTCAAATACATAGAATTTTTCTTTTTGTAATAAAACATATTTTTTATAATAATAAATTAGATTTCAATAAAAAAAACATGAAACTTATCATCCTTCTTTTAAACCAAACATATATTACAAGATTTCATATTCTAATAAAATGGTTAGGAAATAAAAATTGAATTTTCATAAACAATTAACTTAATTTTAATTTTAATGATGAAATAATCTCTCCCACCCTAATCAAATACAATTTATCAAATATAATTATAAATATCTTACCATGCATATTAAATATTTTTTTTTTGTTTGTTAATTTGTGCGGGACATGTTGGCTACACGATTAACCTGTGGCTTGAGAAACTGCGACTCAGGGGCATCTAAGCCGTCAAAATCACCCGGGGATCGCACCCGACCTGAGCCACACCAACCCGTAACATGGTTGGATTTTTTGTCCCCGCAGGTTTCGAACCGGTGACTTTAACATCACGGAGTGTCTTAACAACACACTCCATCACTGACTGTCCTACACCTCGGGGACTGTATAGTTGAAGGACATGGGGGTGGGCTTTGATCCACTTATGTGTGCACGGGTCACGATACCATGTATTATAGTATCTCTAGGTGCAACCACACGTTCGAACACTACCTCAAGGTGTCCCCATGGCTCCAGGTAAAGCCCTCACGAGAATTGAACCTTGCCCAACGGTGAAAAACTCC
>SNQJ01S0061614.1:39023-50451 GCA_010110895.2 Picea sitchensis | reverse complement strand
TATACTATGTAAGGATGAAGAGGAGTATCACTAAAAAAAAGTTCAATCAAGCCATGGGAATTGAGAAGTTTACAGAGACTCTTGAGTTTGTCTTCTAAACAATCATATTTACATTAAGGATGTTTTAGAAGTTTTGAATAGTAGTTAGATAATCTTAATAATGATCTAGAACTTTAACCTTGCAATAAACCCTAAGATAACTTTAAAAATAAACTGATTTTAAATTGTAAAAATGTTTAACTCAAATACATAGAATTTTTCTTTTCCTGATAAAACATCTTTTTTATAATAAAAAATTAGATTTCAATAAAAAAACATGAAACTTATCATCCTTCTCTTAAACCAAACATATATTACAAGATTTCATATTCTAATAAAATGGTTAGGAAATTAAAATTGAATTTTCATAAACAATTAACTTAATTTTAATTTTAATGATGAAATAATCTCTCCCACCCTAATCAAACACAATTTATCAAATATAATTATAAATATCTTACCATGCATATTAAATATTTTATGCTACGTATATAAATTACAATAATTACAATGGCAAAAAATACAAAATAAAAATCTTTTGTAAAAAGAAAAAATTAAAAAATAGAGAAAACTTATATAAAAATCCATGAAAGTCTCTTAAGTCTATAAGTGTGTATTACATTTTCCATAATCTTTAATTCAATTAAAGAACTTGTTCTTCCATCGCCTCCAAAGCCTATTGTATGTATTACATTTTACTAAATCTTTAATTCAATTAAATAACTTCTTCTTTATCCATGGATGCTTAGAAACCCCCTTGTTCTTCCATCGCCTCCAAAGCCTATTGTATGTATTACATTTTACTAAATCTTTAATTCAATTAAATAACTTCTTCTTTATCCATGGATGCTTAGAAACCCCCTTGTAGTGTATGGATGATTGTTTTAACGATATAGATAGCCATAGTTGCCACTGCATAACAATGATTAGAAAAAATTTATAAGAAAAACCTACATACATTTATGTATAACAAAAAATTAAGTGTAATAAAATTGCTAACTTATTTTAAAATAATTTTGCAAAATGTGTTTTGATATTATCATTTTCCCAAATTATTTCTTGCCACCACCTTTTCTCACCAATTAATGTACTTAGATTGATTAACTTGTTCATTCCTATCAGAAGTCTTCTCAATTTTTCAGAGTTCCTTATGTTCAAGATAAGGAATCTAGGTAGCGTACTTTCATTCCACACGCCATTATTTGATGGTCCTGCAATGCTTTCTAAATCCAACAAATCCTAGAGAACCAATTTCTCTAACATTAAAAATCCGCTTGCTTGGACAAAATTCCCTACTCCCAACTCTTTCAAACCATAGCAACAAATCAAGTTTAAACACCTTAGGTTTGGCAACCATTCCAACGAAGACATCTCCCGTAGATGATGACACCAAACTAGTGTTATGTTTTCAAGATGTTGGAACTTGCAAGTGTAAACCGATAGACTTGACCCAGGGTAGCCCTCCATTTCCAAACTCTAAAGCTTCCTCATGTTCATCATGTCTTGAGGAGGAATATTGGCATATGCATCAAACTCCTAGAATAAGTGCCTCATATCCAACCATGTTTCCATTATGCCCTCTTTAATTCTTGATGATATTATTCCATTTACATTTACCCTCAACATCCTCAGATTTCTCAAACCCTTCAAGCTCCAAATGCTTGCTTATGATTCTGCTTCCACACTTAATTCAACTCTGTGTGCGTCGAGTGTGCTTAATGAAGTAAGTTGGGAGATTTCATGTGGAATCACCTTTAAACTTGTGTAGTCGTGTAAACCAAGATACTTCCTGTTGCAATGGTTCCTTAAGTCTTTGTTGCCTTTTATTTCGAAGGATGTTTCTATATTCGGAGTAACATCTAAGGAAGAAGCCATCTTCAAAGCCCAACAATTGGACCTTATATATGCTCAATCTTGTATTCTTTATGAAATTCTCCTCAACACATCGCGATCAAACTACGATCCTAGAAAAAAGCTCGGGCCTCATGCCGATGGAATCATAGGCTCCGCAAATGCTAAGACTACAAAATTGGTGATGAACTAGTTGAAATTTTTTCCTCTAAGACAACCTGTAGCAGGACAGGTTTCGACTTCGTTCTCCACCACCACCTAGTCGACGAATATGCATTCTATATAGTCTTCGTCTAACCCAAATGGTAACCAACAACCAGGAGGGACTAAGAAGAAATGATGAGGTAATAATTGTAAGGGTGGGAAAAAAATAAAAAATCCAAGGATGACAATACTAATGATAAATCGAATAATAATGCTGGTGAGGGAAATAAAGAGAAGAGGAAGGTGAAGTTTCCCTAAAAATTTGTAAAAACGATCACCTTACCCACTTGTGCCCCAAAATCGAGGAAGCCTCAAGGCTCTTATCGCATCCAACACTGTGTTGACAAACCCGTTTCCATATAATCATCATATGGCCTCGGGGACATCCAACATAGGAAAAGCATCGAGTGGGAGTCAAAACCCCTCGACACATGAAGGTGGCCATCTATGCATCAATATGGGTAAGTCTCATATTGATGTAGCCACTCGATCTCGTGATTACGATTCTTCACAGAGTCCAGAGCCTCCTCCTCCTCCTCTGGAAACACCCTTGCAGATCGATAAGTTGAAACCTCTGCCTCGTATTTCGAAAGGAGTACTAAAGCACTATGCCCATAATCCTAATGCCAGATCCGCCTAGAACTATTCAATTGTCAAATATTTGGGCCAAACCCCATGTGCAATGTTAGCTTTGGAGGTGCTCCAAATGTGTCCTTCATAGAGAAATGCCTTGTTATCTACATTAGGAGCTCTAGACCCCTGTGGCTCAAAGGTTATCAAGTTTTATGTCACAGATGTTAAGCCTCTCTTACTTTACCACATGGCCTTTCAAATCCATGTGGAATACATGAAAAATTACAATCAAACCTACTGTAATTGATGAAGATGTTGTGATGTTTGTGATGTCCCTAACCTATTGGAAATCCATTGGCTCTCTGACCCTGTCTCAATCTATGACTATGTTGACCACATTTGATGGGCATTCGTTTCGACCCCATGGGATCCTTCCCACTTTCCCGGTCCAGTTAGGTGGAAAGACTGTGGAGGTCGACGTTGAGGTGGTTGATGCACCTCTCGACTACAATTTACTACTAGGGCGTAATTGGACTTATTCCATGACAACGTCATGTCATCAATTTTCTGCACTTTATGCTTTCCTCACGAAGGGAATATAGTGACGATTGATCAGTTGTCCTTTGTGCACGCTAGTCCTAGTGCATCGGTTGGACCTTCAATCCCTGTGATTGATAATTCTCAGTAGGAAACTGAGGATGTTGGTGTTAGGATGTATTCCTCCTTGATGGGTAGTTTTGATTTCATGGCACCAATTCACCATATTCATTCCATTTCCAATGATTCTTTGTCATTGATGAGGTTCGTTCCTTTCCATAGTTCATATTTCAATGACCCTTGAACCATACCTTCCCTGACTATGTTGTGTGAAAGTCAGTTGCACATTGGGATGGAAATTCCATTGTTAGCAGCATAAGTTGCGTATCAGGCTATTCTAGACATTGTTGCTGACCCAGATCCTTCCTCCTCGCAGACGAACGAGGTGGATCCATTTTTAGAGCCCATATGGGCTGCTCAATCATATTTTTCACATTATTTCCTCGACGATACTTTACCTTCATATAAATCCATCTTAGAGGCCATGTCTAGTCTTGATAAGCCTTGGGACGATATACATCATCGATCCTATTTTCTCCTGGAGCTTGTTAAGATCGAACATGATGAATTTAGATCTACGTTGAGTGAGATGGTCAGTCATGCCGTGGTTCGATTAGATACGCTTGGATTTTATGCTGAAGGAAACATGGAGAATATTTCTCCTACCATTGTGATCGACATCTCTCCTACCCTTGGTAAAATCGAGAATGTATATATCGGTGCAGATTGTTCACCTAAAGAAATTCAGATCTACATCGATCTCTTCAAGGAATTCCAAGATGTATTTGCTTGTTCATATGAAGAGATGACAAGGATTGACCCCAACATTATCAAACATGAAATCAAAACCTATCTGAATGCTAAACATGTTTAACAATGTCTTAGAGTTGTTAATCCTAGGAAGGTCCCTGCTATTAAGGAAAAATTATAGAAGCTACTTAATGTTGGTTTCATCTACCCGGTTCCCTTGACTGAATGGGTGTCCAATCCCATTCCCATAGATAAAAAGCAAGGAATCGTCTTTGTGTGTATGGATTTTAGAGACCTAAACAAGGCTTGTCCTAAAGATAACTTTCCCACTCCTTTCATTGACCAAATTCTTGACAAGTGTGTAGGAAGCGAAGTATTTTCCTTAATGGATGTATTTTTAGGGTATAATCAAATTCAGATCAAACCCGAGGATCAACACAAGACGACATTTATTTTTCCTTGGAGTACCTTTACATATTAAAAAATGCCTTTTGGCCTTAAAAACACCGGAGCAAGCTTTCAACGTGCCATGGCCTTTTCATTTCATGATCTTAAGAATATTTTCAAAGCTTACCTAGATTATCTCGCTACTCACTTTTGCAAGAGGGTAGATCACTCAACTCACCTTTGACTAGTATTTGAGATATGTCGCTATTATCGCATTCGATTGAACCCTCGCAAGTGCATCTTCTGCGTTAGGTATGGTCATATTTTAGGATTTATAGTGTCTGAGCATGGTGTTATCACATATAGTTGTCAAGGGAAGCATGTCATCCAAGTCTGTGGTCTGCATAGGAAGCGTCCAAGAACAACATTCAAAAGCAATCCATTTCGGGCTGAAACATAGGCAAGCAGACAAGTTCATGTTTCAATGACGGAGATCCCGTATATAGTTCAGATTAGCAGCTCTTGGACAGTTAGAGTTTAAAAGTCATGTAAGGATTAATGACTAGCCAAGCGTCTTGAAGTCTCGAAATAAATATGAGCCATTGAAGGATGGGAACACATGTCACCATATCTCACACTTCGGGAATTCGACACTTTGGAGGATTGTGCAAGAAAGCGGAAGAAAAAGGCCCGAAGCCCGAACTCCCGAAGTGAATCTCGACCGTCCAATACAAGAGGACACACGACGCCATATCTCTCACTCCAGAAATATGATGCTTCGGAGGATTGTAAGATGCATCGAAAATTCCCAAAGCCCAAACTCCTGAAGTAGTTTTGAACTGTTGACCTTTGCAGCAGGGCGTAGGGTCCATCTAAGAGCGGCATGTGGCAACAAAAGCAGTGCTTTCCCAGATCATAGATTGTGACCAGATCAATGCCCATGTTTCATTGCAGGGATGCAACATGCTCAAACGATAAAATTCTTGAGTGGTCCCGCAATTGAAACCATGGTTTAGCGAAAGAGCTACGTGGCGGAAGGTGGTGAATTGCAGGCTCAAAAGCGGTGTCGATCCAAACTGCCTTTGATGGCCCTGCAATCACGTGCTTATATAACATCAAATCCGACAGCAACACGTGGCCACCCCCTAGGCATTAAGCCGCGCTCCGATATCGAGGAGGATTTAGTTAATGAAAAGGGATTGGTAGCTGAAACCTCAGCTCAGTCCATAAATAGAAGGTGTGGAAGCTATGGCTGAGGAGACAAAATTGTCATCCTGAGGTACCACGATGGATGGTTTTTTCTTGCAGACCCATACTAGTTTGAGCTTGCATATAACAAGAGAACACACACACAGTCTGACAGAAGGATGCGTAGATGAAATCTTTGAATGAGATGGCCAGGTCACACTCCTAGAAGTTGCAGACTGATCTGATTATAAATAGATCAGTTTAATATTTTGAAAAGGGGAAGGGTGTTTTTCAGAGGCTGGAGAGCCGAGAGAGTTTTATGAGCAGGGCTCTGTATTTTTAGTTTGTAAACCCGAGGGCCTATATTGTAAATATTATGTTATTGAAGATTCCTTTGGATTGTTTTTATCAGTCCGTCTTCTTATTTTACACATTGTTCTGTTTCTTCTTGTCTGAATGTAATATCTTTGATTTATGGATTCTTGAGGTGATGGAGGATATGTTGTCATCATGCCCATCTTTCATGGTTCATCAGATGTTTTCTATTTTTCTTCTTGTCTGGACGTAATCTCTCTGATTTATGGATTTCTGAGGCGATGAAGGATCTGTTGTCATCATGCCCATCTTTCATGGTTCATCAGATATTTTCTGTTTTTATTCTTTACTGGATGTAGCATCTCTCTGATCTATGGATTTCTGAGGCGGTAGAGGATCTGATGTCATATTGTCCATATTTCATGGTTCATCACTCAGACAGATTCTTTCTTTTTTCTCCTCATCACCACATATTTTGTTTGATAGGCAGTTTAATGCCTTCATTATTCACGATACTTATGATTCCATAGCTCAATATTCTCAAACTGATTTGTAGTTACTTCTGTTACATTTTCCTCTCCCTGCAGTCTCACTGGTCCACCTACTCCAACCATTTTAATCCATTTACCTTTTTGATGGGTACTGGGCTTATCCTCTTGTAGTTGGAGGGTGATTCTCAGTGCTAACACATGGGATCATGGTGGATCTTATGAAGGTTGAGGTAATACTTTGGTTGCCTCCCACGTGCAACATTCGACAACTTCAAGGTTTACAAGGGAAGGATAACTTCCTACGTCATTTCATAGTGAACTGTGATAATTTAACTAAAGGTTTCATGCATCTTTGAAGAAGGACACTCCGTTTATATGGGATGAACGAGCCCATGAATCCTTTGATGCTCTTAAGAAAGCCTTGGTATCAACACCTCTGTTGAAGCCTCCAGACTACAATAGAGACTGTTTGATTTATATCGTCGTGTCTGAAGGGACGGTTGGTATGGTATTGGTTCAAGAGGTCGATGAGGTCTATGAGCACATTATTTACTATCTCAATCAAAACCTGGTTGGTCCTCAACTTAAATACTCTCATGTAGAGAAGTTGGCCTTGGTCGTTGTACATTTGGTTCAAATATTAAGAAATTATATCTTACTGTGCAAAACTAATGTAGTTGAGGATATCAATCCATTTCAATATGTCCTTACTAGGTGTATCATAGGGGGAAATACAATAAGTGGATTGTTATTTTGCAAGAGTTTGATCTCAATTTTTCTTCCGCGAAATCTAAGAAATCGCTAGTTTTTTATGAATTGATGTTGGACTTCCCTCAACTAAATGAGGAAATTTTTCATGACGATTCGTTTGCGGATGAACATATTTTCCTTATATCATCTTCGGACCCCTGGTGTGGAGACATTTTGATCTACCTTCAAACCTTGAATCTACCATAGCATCTGTAAAGAGACGATCGACAATGTATACATCATCAGGCTAAGAACTACCTTATTATCGACAACACTATGTATCCTTGAGGGGTGGAAAATATATTATGTCATTGTTTGGCTCAAGAGGAAGTTGAAGCTATTCTCAATGACTCTCATAGTGGGGCATGTGGTGGAAATTTATCTGAGCTTGCGACAACCCAAAAGATATTATGAGACAGTTGTTTTTGGCTGTCAATTTTTAAGGATTGCATTGAAGCGGTCAAAAAGTGTCACCCTTGCCAGGTGTTTGCTAGGAAAATGTACTCGCACTCAACCCCTCTTCACCTAGTCATCACCGTCGATCCCTTCACTAGGTTGGGGGGTGGATTTTATGGACTACAACCCAACCTCAGCTGGGGGGCACCAACATATTATCATGGCCGTGGATTATTTTACTAAATGGGAAGAGGCCATGCCTACCATTAAATTTGATGGTAAGACTGCAACATTCTTCATGTTCAACCAGATTATAGTCTGGTTCAGAATACTAAAAGAGATTGTCACTGATCATGGAAGTCACTTTCATAATGAAATGATGAAATATTTATCATCAAAACCGGGGTTTAAATATGGTCATTCTTCCCCTTATTACCCCCGAGAAAATGGATAAGTAGAGGCAGTGAATAAATCTCTCAGGACCATTTTGCGAAAAAATGTCAGCCAAAGTAAATATGACTAGCATGTGATGCTTAATCGTGCACTTTGGGCACACCGAACCATGGTAAATACTTCCATTGGTTTCTCTCCTTTTTAGTTAGTACATGGCGTGGAGTCGATTCTTTCGATTGAATGTGAAATCCCTTCCCTTAAATTGGCAATTGAGCTCCTACCTGACACATATGATCTTGAAGAATTCCTCGTGCACCTGTAGCACCTCGATGAGAAGCGTCAAGACACCTCTATGGATATCTAAGTGAATAAATAATGTCTTAAGGTCCAATATGATAAGTCTATCTGTCCTCGGCAGTGCGTTGAGGGTGACTTGGTTCTCCTTGATGACCAAGCTAAAGAACCACTAGGGGCAGGTAAGTTCAAACCCATGTGGCACAGTCCTTATATTGTGTGATTTGTCTTAGAGAAAGGAGCATGTGGATTAGAATATTATGAGGGGAATATGTTGGATGAGCCCAAAAATGGGCTCTACCTTAAAAGGTATTACGCTGGAGCCCTCAAACTCGGGTGTGACCTTTGTATACTACTGTATCTTAATGTATATACTTCTTTATCTTTTCTTTGTGTCATCGACTTTCTTATTGAGTTTTCTCCTTGGTTGGTGGATGTCAACGAAATCTTTGATTTACTTAGGATTCCCAGATGGTGCCAGTCTTCATACATGGAACATGGCTTCCGCCGCTTGGGTCATTTACTCACCTGAGAGCCAACTGGTGTCTTCGGGTGGCATTCGTCTGGAGCCATCAATGAATAATGTGGCTGAGTATAGCATCATTATAGAGTTATTACACGACGCCATTTCACATAGTGTTTGATCTTTAGAAGTTCACTTGGACTCCCAGTTAGTCATATGTTAGTTGAACGGTAGTTACCGTGTGAGAGATCCTACTCTACTCCGATGATTCCTACTGGTACGACTTTTGGAATGATACTTTTATTTCCTTACTTACAATCACATCTCTAGAAGTTCTAATCAAGTATCTGATGCATATGCTAATTACATTTTAGATTGGAATTTTTCATATAACTAAGTAAAGAAAACACATTCATATATTTATACATTGTAACATATGTAAGTAAAGTCGAAGACCAGTTTTCTTTTTATATTTCATCCTATCAAGCCCAAAAAATATGGTGTCATAGTAGAAAATGGGGCTCACACCCTCAAAATACATATGGTATATACATAGCATGACCATGACATCTATGGATATGGTGCCAGATGCGTATCATGATATCACACTTTGTCGTTTGCAAGACGCTGAAAGAGTTGCACCCACTCATGGGGTACACCCACCACCTATCGTTGCATCACCTCTGGCAGATCCTCCACTTGAACCATAAGAATCTTGTGCATCAATCTACACAAGTTCCCTTGTACATTCTGTAGCACTCTCTCTGTGTCCCCGCTTACTAGCTCATCTCCTCGGCCCCTTCATCGATGTCATGGGAATCCTTATGTTCATCACAGATGTATGTCTGTGTAACAAAGCAATTGTTAATACTTGACACGATACAAAAATATTTGCATTTTTTTTTCCTTTATCAAAATTGAAAAACACAAAAAATGAAATATATAAAAATTGTTTCTTACCAATATCACCATAGGCAGAACTTGGTGGAAATGGCATGTTAGGGTCCCCTCTGTAGTCAATCCCTCCATAAGGATAGTCATCAATGGCTATGACCTGTCGGTGCCACAAGAAAAAGAACTCATCATTGTAAGGGGTTGGCACCCTACCACCTCCTAGCCACCTCATCACGTCGGTCCACTATGGCATGGTTGGATCGCACAATCCTTGTGGAGTAATCTCTACTCTAGGGATCAAGCCTGGAACCCTCTCAATGAAAAAACTACAAAGTATGGATGCAAATATGAAATTCCTCATTCACCCTTGTTTCCAATCCGTCAACTGGCTCTTTATGTTGGCAAGCAGTGAGGTAGAATAGTCATAAAAAAATGGGTCTTAAACAATCCACCACATATAACATGAGTGTCCTTAATGCGTGGTGAAATGAGGCCAACCCTAAAATCCATGTGAGTACAAGCACAATGATCTTTTGAATCAGAATCTTGATTTCCCTAATAGGGAGTTGGCTCCCTACTTTATTTGTGCCTGCAACACAGTGGGTGGAAATGTACTCCTCCATAGTCATTACCACTTCCATCCCCTCGAGCCTTGAGATTCACCACCTCGCCCTGTGATAAAATATATGTGATCCATTTCAATCCTCAATGGTTTCCCATCGATATTGAAAGACTTTTTCTTTGGATCCCAATAGTTTACTAGTAATTGGAGTAACCTCACCCGAGCCCTCATTCCTTTGAGAGCCAAAAATTTATAAAGGCCACATTGTTTCAAATATTGTTGGGACCTTGCGTCTCTTCCCACTGTTGCATATATATCCTTATGCTCCATTTCCATCCATTCAATAACCATCCTGCAAAGGAAAATTCATTTTTTGAGTTAAACCATTTAAATAACTTGTTCACGGACTTGTACGCAGGATAACCTTATGAAAGTCACGTATAGGGCTTCATATATGTGTGAAGGCTTCTCTTTTCCCACGTATATGGGGTTGTATATGTGACCCAATGATCTATCACCCGCATACACCCTAGTTGTAAATGTGTTGAACCTACACAGAATAGATCTAGCTAAACAATAATACACACAGTTGCAGAGAGAATTGGAGAAAGAAGAAGAAGGAGAGAAAGAATGAAAGAATTCTCATTAACGATATTCCACACTCAAAGAGTGAATAGTTTACAATAGATATAGGATACATGAGTAAATAATGAGCCATAGTGGTGGTATAGAGTGATTTGGACACACACCAATAGTTATGGGAGTGAACTGCCACCTATTCTAGTCTCTCAGGCAGTTACGGGAGTGAACTGCCACCTAGTTGAGTTAACTAGTCAACTAGTCTTCAGTTAACTGAATGAATAGAGAGTAGTGAGGAGTTAACTCAGGGAATAAAGGGTAATGCGTCAGTCTTGTGATGATCCCAAGGAAAGTGCGCATTAGCTGGTGATGATCCCAATGTTGCATGGTGACAAAACCAATGCAACATCTAAACTCAACTCAACTAGTCAAACTGAAGTGTCAACTGAACGAGAATATTCTCCAGGTGGAATATTCTACCCTAAAATATAGGAGACTAGATAATGTCTAATTATGACTAATAAAAAAGGAAAAAACTTAGGAAAAATAAATCCCAGGTGTGTGTGAAGTAACTCCAACACCCCCTGAACATCACTATGGTGAAAATAAAGAATGGGTCCTGACAACAAGGCTATGTTAGGTACCCAAATACAAAAGATACACTAAAATAAATGAGGAAAGAGGGAAAACCTCATGGGAAAC
>SNQJ01S0061614.1:12068-35408 GCA_010110895.2 Picea sitchensis | reverse complement strand
TTATTAAGTGGTAGAGACTTACCAAACATGGGTGCCCTAGTTAGAACATTTGTATCATTTGGTGCCCATGAAGAAGTTATTCCATAGGACCGAGAGTTCCTTATAGTCCCAATATGACTTTGTGTTTGAACCCCATTTTCTTACTCACAAACATTCTGACCATTACCTATGGGACTCCCCTGAGTCTTGGTTAAGCTCTTTTCTGACTCCTGAAAAAATGAAAAGATTGTCGAGTGAAATTGTCTCTTTCACACTCGTTAACTGGTTTTGAAAGGACATCTAGTTGGTATAAGTTTAATGATTTTTCAGAACAAGTAGATTAATTACGAAAAAGGAATACTCTAGTCACCATTGGATAGAAGAGTTCTCCTAGGTATTATTTTATACTTTTTCGGGCCTAAGGGACTAAATCTACGAAAAAGGACATTTTTGAGTCAAGTTGTAATTGCATTCCATCATCCTGCTTGCATTGATGAGCCTATTTTCAGTTCTCGCTTTCTCGTTATAAGCCTCTTGCCTCAAAAATTTGCATCACTAGCCAAGCAATGCCTTCCACATATCCTTTGCAGCTTGACACCCTTTACCCGTAGAGGAAACATCCCCCCGAATATCCAAACCCCGCATGAAATTCCTTGCATTAAGCATATGTATGTTTCAATTCTTGGAACTAGTTGATTACTCGCGAAACTTATTTCCTGTCCTGTATCATAGCATTTCTTGGCCTATCAAAACGAAAAAAATACGGGTGGGAAAAGAATATTATCTCTTATCAGCAACAGTTGTGTCGCATTTGAACATAGCACAAAAGTTTGAGTCCATTTTCATCCAAAGTTTGGGTTTAGCATGACCCTAGGAAGTTGAGATCGTTACTTAGAGTTTACTTCTCCAACGGGTTATTCTTCCAGTACCTATAGAGAGTTTGTTGATGCCTCCTGTGTCGCAATTTTTTTATCAATGATCATTATCAAGTCTATGTTGCCCAAGTTATCCATATGTCTCATGATCTTGTTCAAACGAAGTTTAAAATCCCGTGTTGGCCATTTCTCATAACTCTTGACTTTGCATGTCGGCCATAGCCTCAATGTATCTCAGAATCACATGAAGTTGTTGTACTACCTTGCACCCTAGGCCTACTTTCATCATTGGTAGGTAACCTTGAACCCAACATATGACATTTCCTCATTAGTCGCTAATTGGGGGGTTTCCCTTATGTTCGATGACAATAAATATATTCACACATTGGGATTCGTGTAGTGTCTTGGATTCCATTAGACTTATTGGTGGTTTCCTCTCCTTTGTCGAAAATTTTCCTTATTGGTTTCTATTAAGAGGGTCTCTTTCATGTACTACTTTCATTTGGTGCATGCGAGAGATACACATGGTCGTTGGTTCGTGAAAATCCTATTCATCCGAGCTCCTCCTAATAATCAAGCTATTTCTTTGTACCTCGTGTTGGATGATGATATATTCCTTAATGCTCTCCTTCCAGTGAGTCTCCTTCCATCGACTTCAGCTCATCTATTCTGGAAACGATACCTAGAGCCCTATGAGTACCTAGAGGCTTGCAGTCATCAGTGGCAGGTTCTCCTGCCAATGACAGCTGGGAATACATCAATGTATCATGTTCGATGGATTCTTCAAGTGTTCGACCTCAACACCCTTATTCAAACTTATGGAATGTACTTGGTGCCTTGACACCTACTTTCATTATCAGTGGGTTTTCTCACATTTGTTAATGGTATACCTTAATGATAGGTAATCAAACAAAGTCTCATTGTGTTCGACCTCAAATCCTCTATTCAAATAATGTAGACTTTCACCTTCAGTGGATAATGTAGAAGACCTCTAGCTTACAGTAGAAACATCCCTTATATGTTGTTGTATTTCATTAGACCATACCTATATGACTTTAGTGATCATGGAGATCAGATTGTACTCCACTGTATACATATATATTCAGTTGATTTTGAGACTGGACTCCACTATGTCTTGTTCGTGACTATGACATCATATGGCATATGTCCACTTTGTATTTCCTATTCATGGCCATGAACAACTCTTTGATATATATCCACATGGATCTGCAGTGTAATTCAGATTGGTATCCATGTGTACAAAGTCATTATGGATTGTAATATTCTCATTAGTAACTAGTACTTCGAGTTGAGTCTTCATTACTCCATTTCTGGGAATTATAATATATTTCGGCCATCACAGATAATCCTCTGACCTCATACATTAGGGGGCATTTGTTACAACAAATGTTGCCTCACTCCATGCAGCTTGTTTGGATGGCCTTCCATTTCCCTTTGCAGGCTTGAAGTCCCCTTTTTGTTCACTCCAGAGCCAAAAATGCACATTTTCGTACATATATGCACCCTATCAATTATACAACACGCATATACACAAGTTTCTCCACTACAACCCTCATACATTGGGTTTGGTGCTCAAAAATTAAAAATTATGTTGTCTTTCCATGCCATGTCACGAGATCCATGATCCTTGACCTTCCATATACTGGAAACGCTCCGACTCGACCCTTGAGTTCCATTTGGAGGCTACACATTGCGCCATATCCAAGCCTAAAAAAAAAATCAACATTGAGAGAAAATACACTCGGGAGAAATTTCACTTCATATTGAGTTTGCATCCTTTTGTATTTGAAACTCTGAACTTCTTGTGTTCATCCCACAAGATCTTTCTACTTTGTGATGGAGAACCTCATTGACCTCTATATATGAGCTTTCCTTTGCAGAGGATTGAAGTGGTGGAGGCCCAACTAGAGGGACTTAGTTTCTCGGTTCCGATATGTGTCGTTACAAAAGTTTGTCACCTATGTACTTTGTTGATTACTTTAATAGAAATACTCTTTTCTCGTTTAATTGATATATTGCAAATATTTGAATTACTTTCCATGGGAATATTTGTCATGTATGATAATGGATTATGCTAATTTATATGATGACATAATATATTATCACCATATGCTTGTGTATCTTGGTTGTTGAGGAAAAGTTGCAGGTATAAATTTTTTGGTCACGTGCTCAATGATGTTCTTCTTTAAATGTCTGGACAAAGTAGGCTCTTAGCCTTGTCTCGTTAACATTTCATTTATATAGCATACTTGAGATTAGAGTTGATTTCTGGGTGTCGTTCCATTTGTTGTGTTTTTTCCCTAGCCATAAAGAGATTTTCCTCATAACACTAACCTCCCTAACCCCTCACATAGGTAGAATAATATGTTTTCGATGTAATAAAGGAAAACATTAGTTAATAATGCCTATTTAATAAATGTGAACATGTCAATGTAAGAAGACCTGATAGAATCTTTTTCTTCTAGAAAGATCTTCCTATAGAATGTTCTGTAGAAGATAAAATTAGTATAAATATGAGTAGAAGGCATGAGAAAATTGGTCGTGAGAATTATTGTAATAGAGCTCTACTCTCCTCGAGGTTTCCCCCTCAAAGAGGCAAGTGCACATTTATTTCTCTGAATAAAGGTATCATTTTTTGTGTTTCTCTTCTCAATATTGTGTTGTTCCATTGATATCTATTGAATATTCATGTTTCCACATATTATATTACATTTGGTACCTTACAATTAATCTCCACACAAATTCATACCAATCACTGGTGCCTAAGTTCGTCGGTCCAACTTGTTCAAGACAAACTGTTGTGTGCCCAGCTTTCACACCTCCACCATTCTATCTCTACTCTCCTTGGTTATATCCACACCAAGGCCAAATCCACACTTTTGTCGCTACCCAAATCATCCCATGTTGTGGTTCAGTCCTTCACAGAGTCCTTCATGACTCAATCGAAAATCACTTTGGTTTGTACAATGAAGTGTATTGTCCCGCCAACAATCTAATCTATTCCAACTCCATGTGGCTTGGTGCAAGGTCGACCCGGCGAAGTTTTTCCAAGATACTTGCCATGGGTCAAACCACCAACCCAACTACGCAATTTGTACTTTAACTCCCCTCAAGTCATGAACTCATTATGCACTTGGTTGGTTCATCCTCCATCGACTCTCCCACCCCAATCTCCAAGATCTTCATCTTTTCCCAATGTTTGAGAAAATAGTCCATTGCTTTGTTGTGTGACTCCTCTCGTCCTTTTGGATAACTCCATTGAATGACTTTTCTCACCATATTGTGCAACCTGCAACTCGTCCTCCATACGAATTTTCCATGTTCAACTTTGTCAATTGATTGTGTGATCTAATCCACGCTGTCATGCCATCGAGAAACTCATCCTTTCCATGGCATGTGGTGAATATTGGTTTCTGGTGGTGCATTCAACTCTCCATGACAACTTAAACCGGACCTTGTGCACTTATGTTCTTTGTGCTTCTCCACCTAGACGACCTTAATCCTCAAGTTCTAGCAGACACTTTGCCTACTCCTTAGGCCAACCATGACTTTTCATCCACAACATGTCCTCATCCACTTCCTTTTTCCAAGGCGTCCACTCCATATAACCTTGGATCAATTGCCTCTTGAACATGCTCACCATAAAACCACTTCTTCCTCCAATGTGCCTCCTATCCTATGGATGAAAGTGTCATGAACTCAAATTCATCAACCTACGATGTGCACCAATTAGAATGACCATCAACTTGGCTGAATTATATACAAAAGTATATATAGGGGTTTCACTTTCTATGGTTCGCTACACAAAAACTATGGTTGTTCCATTATGATGACAACTCTTCATTTGAAAAATTGTTGCATCCCAAGTTCACCACCAACCCACCGGAACTACCAAACTGTTTCATCCCCAAATCAATCAAGCCCACAACTCCAACTCCATACGCCCTTGTCTTAGTGCTGCAAAATTGTTCTAAGGAACTGTTGTCACAAAACCCTCTTCACAATCTACTCCACCATGAAGTTGTCGATGACCAATTATCATGCCAAGAAACCTTCCTCGCTTGCTCACTTTTATAGAAAAAATTGCCTCACCCCATGCAACTTGCTTGGATGGCCTTTCCATTTCCCTATGCAGACTTGACGTCCCCTTTTGTACCTTCCAGAGCCAAAAAAACATATTTTTCCACATATACGTGCCCTACCAGTTAGACAACATGCGTATACGCATGTTGCTCCACTGCAACCCACATACATTAGGTTTGGTTCTCAAAATTACAAATTATGTTACAAATTACGTGCCCAACCAGTTAGACAACATGCGTATATGCATGTTGCTCCACTGCAACCCACAATCCTTGACCTTCCATATATTGGAAATGCTCCGACTCAGCCCTTCAGTTCCATTTGAAGGATATAAATCGAGCCATATCTAAGCCATAGAGGAGGAGAGAATTCAAATTTTGAGAGAAAAGATACTCTGGAGAAATTTCACTTCATATTGAGTCTGCATCCCTTTATCCTTGAAAGTATGAACACATTGTTCAGCCCCCAAAATCTTCCTTCTTTGATGGAGAACCTCAATGTCTCCTTTATATGAGATTGCCTTTGGTGGAGGCCCAACTGGAGGGACTTAGTTTCTCGGTTCTGATGTGTGTCGATACAGAAGTTTGTCACATATATGCTTCTGTTGATTATTTTAATAGAAATACTCTTTTCTCGTCCAATTGATATCTTGCAAATATTTGAATTATTATTCCATGGACGTATTTTTCATGTATGTTAATGAATTATGCTAATTTATATGCTAACATCATATATTATCACCATATGCTTGTGTATCTTGGTTGTTGAGGACAAGTTGCAGGTATAAATCTTTGAGTTGCGTGCTCAACGATGGTCTCCATCGAATGTCCAGATGAGGTAGGCTCTTGATCTTGTCCTGTTAGCATTTCATTTATATAGCATACTTAATATTAGAGTTGATTTTTGTGTGTCATTCCATCTGTTGTGGTTTACCTTATGCTATAGAGAGAGTTTCCTCCTAATAGAATTGGAGACCATACTGGGGAATGATCTTCTGTTTTGGGGTCTTGACAACCTATTTTTACTTTTCATCTGAGTTTCTTGGCTTAATCCTTGCCTTGGAAGTGTTTTACTACATATACATGGTTTTCCCCTTGATAGACGCGTACATACGCAAGCTATCCTTCTATAAGGCACATACATACGTGAGTTTTTCTCAAACAGTCATGCACATCAAATTTTTAGGCTTACTGGCTAAGTTTGGTGTTTGTTGGGTGAGTTTGGTTGGTTATTGAGTATTCTTGGGTCTCTGTCCTAACTGTTGAGTGCTTACAAAGTGATAGGAAACCTTCTTATTGTTGGATTTTTGTGCGGTATTCTTTCTTATCATCTTTTTTATTGGTTTTCCTTGCATCTTGGTTTGAGTGTTTACTTCTTGGTATCCTACTTGGCTTGTCTCTTTTTGCTTACAATAGGGTCTGTATATCAAGCTTCTATTTAGTACTTGCATTTTTGTTTTTTTATATCGAAAAAACAATTTTTTTTTCTCATTTTTCATTATGGCATTTGCTCTTTTGGTAACTTAGTATTGATCTTGACACATGAGGAAAGATTGCATTATATTGAAATTATAGAAAATGCATGGAAAGTTGCATTTGAAAATCCTACCATCTTTTGAGAATTTAAGATTAGGACTTAACACTATGTTATATTCATTTATTTGATATGCTAAGTCATAATATCATCAGTTTCATGACCACATCTTTTGAGTAAACAAAAGCCATTAAAAGTAACACTGATTAATTAAAATTTAATAGAAATTATTTTATTTTTCAGGGTACACAAACAAGCATAGGAAATAGGGCCTTGGAATAGGATTTTGTGAGTAAAAATCTCCAAGGCTATTAAACTAAACATATGTGTATGACTAGGGAGTGGTGAAATCCATTGTGTAATTAGTGACGTTAAGATGCTCTGCTCAAACTAGAGTTAAGCACGAGGTTGCGTGAAGTTGGTTGCAGAGATAACCCTCTAATACCTCCCTATCGTCAGAGATATTTATGTGGTTTCATTCGTATATGGGGGTATCGCTAGTACCTTTACCTCCGTAAGAGGTGATGCTTTCAAGATTTCAGGATTTGTTACCCTACCTATACGGTGGACCAAACTTACGATTGTTCTCCTGAGCATTGGATATATTGTGGTGGCTCTAGTTGTTTGACATAGGTAGCCACATAGGTTACTTGTAGGGGTTATTCTGTAGGTACCCTGAGTTAGATAAGGGTCGGACAACACACAACCTTTATGGAGGATTACCTCTCTGGGGGGATCTGATTGACTATGCTATTAAACCCACGAGGGCCGTTATAAATTATTCTGATACCTCCAATCTTTTGAAGGGAGTCTCGGGCCCCTCTTGGGAGAGACATACCTACTCTAGTGAGGGAGGCCCCTTTTCAACCACTATATCCTGTTTGTGTGCATTGACATTTTTTCTTTACTTTGGTGTGCTCTCTAATTATTAGTTGGCCTTAGGATTTTATATTGGGTTGTGAGTTTTCATTGCTATGTTTAGTGGAGCCCCCGTGACTCCCTCAATTGGCGCTACTCAGCCCATGGTCTTTTCTCATTGTTGACGATAAAAAATCTCAACGAGGATTTTACCTGCAAAGTGTTTGTAAGGCCTATTATTATAAGATAATGATATATATAATACTAGTAGGTAGGACCCCCTTGTAGATTGGGAGATCAGATCTGGTTCTTATTTGATGTTGATGTTGTTGTTCGACACTGCTTACAGGGTTCTACATGATTGATGATTTCTTGGTTTTATTTGCGACATAATAATAGATGGAAAATGTGTATTATGTGTTGTTCTAATTGCTCTAAGCTCTAAATTCCATATTGTGTGAATGGCCTATATCCACTGTTATGACTTTACTATTTAGTGCTATGATCTGTTACATGTTGCACCTACACAAGACACATGTTAGTAATATGAAATAAGAGCAAGTGAAAAGAGCCATATGGAAAAAATCTAAGGAAGAAATTAAACTATGCTACTATGCTAGACTACATGCATTAAAATTTAAGGATTGTTGTTAGTCCTAGCTAACAGGGTTAGTGGCTACACGACTTATTGATTTATATGGAGACATATGTGATATGAGTTATGGTGTGGTTGGCAATGGTTAATGTGATATAGGGTGGCACATTTGACAAGTGATGGATGTTAAGATTGATGCGTAGATTAACTAAATGAATTAATGAAGGGTTGGATGGCGTGTACTAAGGAATTGAATGAGTGGAGGATGGAGGAGACATGCATTTACTGCATGTCACTCCATACCTCTCCCACTGGCTGTCACCCTAGCTTGGATATTTTTCAATTTTGTTCCACTGTGTTATGCTCCGACTTTCAGGCAAGGGAAGAAATGCTCAACTAAGCTTGCGTTTTTAAGGCTTCTTGGTTACAGGTATGTCTTTTTCACCATCCATGAACCCGCTCTGGTTACGAAATAGATATTGGCTCGGTGATGTATGGGTTTGTGCTTTATCAAGAATGGCAGCTGTGTAAACTTGTGATGTTCTCTGGAATGGACTGTTTGTGTGGTTTTCATTGCAATAATGGTTGATGTCACAATTTCATTAATTATTCTGAGTGCTAGAAGCCATGAAGGCTCTCTATCATCCTTATTGGTTTTGCTTGGAGGGTTTCATACGATCCAGACTTGTTGGCTATCTCCATATAGTTCTTGTAAACTTGTCCAGTTGTATTTGGTTGTGACGTTTGATTTTGGAACCACCATGGGTCATTGCTAACGTTTTCGCCCGATCGCGGGTTCGCGTATAATTGTGGTTTCTGCAAATTGGTTGGGTGGCTATCAATATGCTTTCTTTAGGGTTGATTGTTATTTCATGGCTCTTTTTTTATATCAACATTGTGTGGGTTGATTGGGAAAACCACGAGGGTTATGCCCTCTGTGTTCTTAGTGTTATTATAAGAAGACTCTCCTCCTCTATTCATAGTCTCACCTATCTCGTGAATTGTCACCCTGTTTGCGAAGCTATTGGTGATATGGCCCGTGGGTTCACCGTATTGTCTCGAGAGTCTCTCATTTGCTGTTGAAGGTTGACTCCAGTATCCCTTTGTTGGTCCACAGAGAAAACCCTTGATTACTCACAACCATTTTTTTATTATTCCAAGCTCACATTTAATAAATGGAGCCAGTCAGTATACCATTGATTATTTTGAGTTGGTGGAGTATCATCGACAGTGGTTGTGATTATCGGCATCTAGTCACTGCATTGTTATTATAATAGTCGAGTCTATAGCTCAGCATGGTTTAAATTGGTTGATTTGAGAAATAGGATTGGATACACAGTCGATGTATCTTATATTGTAATAAGTTGAATTGATGGTTGTTGTTGTTGTGTGTTTTAATTGTCAATTGAGAGTATTGCAATTTTAAAATCGTGATAGTCGTGACTTGGTTTTCCAATGCATATGGTTATGGATATCATTGGTTACACCAACAGAGATGGGCACAGGTCGTTTTTACAATATGATTTCATTGCAAATTGATTATTAAATTGTTTAGAGGAATGGAATCGGGCACGATTTTTGTGTCTGTGTTTGAAAGAGGAAATAATTCATGAACCATGGTTGATGTTGAACAGAGTGGAAACAAGTGACTATGTGTTCATTTGGAAATTCTTTTAAATATTAAATGGGACAAATGACAAGAAAAAAAACTCTTCTACAGGTTGTTTTTGAAGACATATTGTCCTGTTTTGATGACACTATGTTAAGGATTTAATTGCGAACAGTGAGCAAGTTAATACACATAACTAATTGAATTATACACAGTAGCTATTTATTTGATCACAATGGATTATTTGGTTGGTGTTGGATCTTTTGCGTTTGATATAGATTAGTTTTATGGATTACTTAATTAGTTTTATGAACAATATCCGCTCTCCTCCCTACCATTATTTCACTTTTCGCTAATTACAATCCCCTCGCCTTCCCATATTCATTTTCCACTCCCTGTTCCTAAAATTTAATTACAGTTAAGAAAATTATGTATTGTAACAGTTTGAAATCGTAGTTTCTTGGATGGATTATAGTGACATGTTCTTTGGTTTATATTACAGTTGATTGTTTGTTGTCTGTGGGTAGTAATCATGATTCTTTTTCCCCTTCATTTTAACATTTTTTTCGCTCAATACAAACCCATCGCTTATCCCATAATGTTTGTTCACCCCCTGCTCATTGACAACGATTAAACAATTTCTATGGATTGGATTGCATGAGTTTGATATGTTGCTGAGCCAAAATTTATTTCATATTTTTAAAAGGATTTGTCATGTATGGTTGTTAAAGAAATTATTTGCTAATCAATCATGCATACATGAATAAGATTGTTCAATCGAGGTAGCCATGGCAGAGGAAACCGAGGGAGAGGTAATTGGAACAAAGGCCCAAGAAGGCCAAGACTCTCCATACACTTTGATGCTGACTCACAAGAGTTAGGCCAGCTATTTCAGGCTGGGTTTTTCAATTGGATTAGGCAAGGAGTGGTCCAACCGAGGCCTGAAAGGCCTCCATTCCAAGCTTCACAAGCCCCTGGTATTCTCGTCCTTCATGTCTCATTGCAACCCAAGGTTCTCGAAAATGAAGGATGGCAAGAGATTGTCCACCAGGCAGTCTCCCAACATCGTGGCTGGCCCAATTTTTCTTTACTTGCTCCCCCACCTAACAATCAGATTGTCCAAGATGCCCTTGTCCACTCACTAGTTTATTCCTCCCATGCTAGAAAAAGGTTGAAAACCGAGGCCCACCATGCCTCTGACAAAGGAAAATCCATTGTTGCCCCTTCCTCACCCTCCAAGGAAAATTCAGAGAGATCAAAAGGTGATAGCAAAAACAAGGGAAATATTGCATCTCAGAGTGGAAAATATGGATTTTGAGTTTTATTTTATTTATTCTTGATGACAGTTGACTTCATAAGTTTTGGAAAACATGTTTTTTTTTGGATATAATGGGTGATATATATTTAATTATCATTGATATAAATTGTCAAATATGAATGTGATCATGGGAGTCACAAGGAGGGATGTTTTGTTTGATTAACTAGTTGTGTTATGATTGTTAAAAACTAAAGGGAGTCACAAGGGGTCCCACCTACTAGTTATTATTTATTTAAATTCCTTATTATGATTCATTACTTTTCCCCCTTAACTAAAATTTGGTTGAGTTATTAGTTAGCTTAACTAATGAAGTAGTTCAACTACTTCAACTAATTCTAATTTGCTTAAAGGCAAAATGAAAAGGAGGAACAAGAGGTGGATATAAGGAGAAGCACACTAAGGTTTTCTCTTTGAGTTGTGTTGAGATAGTTCAGTTGTCATTCATTCCTTAATTTATTCAAGGCCTAATTCTTTTTTATGATAGTAGGGTCTTATTGTAGACAACAAGATTCAGTGATAAATTACACCTTTCAGACACTTGTTTTTCAGAGGTGTTGATCTATCTTTGATAGTTTGTGTAGACTTGTTTGTTTGTGAATTATTTTTCATGACTGACAAAGGCTATTGTGAAGAGTTGAGTGGGAAACAATCTGTGGCGAGCTGATCCAGATTTTAGAGTTCAGTTTTTTATTTTCTGTCAGAGATCCTTTTGTATGTTTCATCGAGGACGTCTAAGTTTGACTTTGGTCCAAAAATTCTTCATGAATTTTTTTAAAGAGAATGACTCTTTGATGAATTGGAATGAAATAAAGGATTTATTTATGTCTCATATGTCTTGATTATCGACTTGGTGTTTTTACTTCTGTCTCTAAATTTATTTCAACAATTGTTATATTCAAAAAATCATATAAACAATGATATTTTCAACAAGCTTTTATTTATAAAAAGACTAGCCTAAGCACTTGTAATCAATACTTGTGAGTTAGGATATTAATTTTTATGGCTATGAACATAGGGTGATATTCCCATCTATTTTTCTCTAGCGAAGCAGAATCTGAAAATGCCTGAATAAGATCATTTCATATATTTTCCTCAGCATTTATTTGATGACCATACTGGGGATATCTTCAATATCTCTCTAGTTAATTTTTATGCTTGATTTGCATCGAATACATCTATTTTTATGATATTGATTCTTTGATTTTTTATTTCTTAATGACTGTGCTTATTGCAGGGCAACCCAATATTGAGCCCGGTCTTCAAGATCATATCAACATTGCTTTGAATTTGTTTAACACCATTTTAGACACCGCCAATACTCATGCTGAGCTTAATCATTCATGGGAATAAATTGAACGAGATATTAGTGCCCAAGAACATTGGGAAACTAGACGTAGACAGCCTAGAAATCAACAATAACCTTCTTGTTTCTTCAATTTTGGCCTTTTTTCATGTCCTTAGACTCTCGTGTTTCTAGAAGAAGAAAAGGTTTATCACCTGAAATTAATCCTAGTGCTGAAATAGGAAAAAGGAACGTTGTGTTATCTATCCAACAAAGTGCTCTAAGGAGAAATTTGTTTGATTCTTCAAGTTCTTCTTTTTATCCTTCACCTATTATCCACAAGATGGCATCTAGTGGTGGCTTTGGTGGCACTGGAAGTGCTTCCTCCTCTTAGTCTTCATCTTCATTAGTGATTGGTAGCTTATATAGCCACCATATCCTTTTCCATTCTACCACTAATCCCACCAAAGTCATTAAAAAATATGGACTATTTCAGTTTGAAGAAGACGCCACAACCACACCGTGGCATGTGCCCTCTCCTCTTAACCTAGCACCTGCTACTCGCCCACTTCCTAAATTCAAAGAGCATCTCCCTAGGTTTTTTGGAAACGACAATGTCACTACAAATGAACACTTAGTGAAATTTTCTAATTCTTGTCACAACACAGGGGCCAATGGTAACGATACTTGCATGCGCTTATTCGTCAACTCCTTGGAAGGAAAGGCTACGATCAATTTCTTTGACCTTCCTCCTAAGATTTTGTCTACTTGGGAGGAGTTAATCTATTGGTTCATATCCACTTATGGGCAATCCAAAAGCCCAGCCAAGAAGTTACAGGAATACAATAACATCACCTATAAGGACGGTGAGACCATCAAGTCCTTCAACTTGCGTTTCGCTAAGTTATACAATCAAATCCCTGAACTCATCCAACCTCAGAACCAAGCCACTTTCATGCATTACTACAATGCATTGCCTTCCCCCTATCATCATAGACTTGAGGAAAAGGCTATTGATAATCTCGGTTCTACTCTGCATACTTGTTTAGAGTATGAAGAACAACTTGAAAGAACAAGCTTTCCTCAGGGTGAATCGGTTAAATAGACAGACATGTCCTCCCTCTTACAACTAGTACAAGATATGGAAAATCATATGATAGCATATGAGAGAAAGAGAACTAACTCCCCTCTCACCCCTGAAGCTTCACTCTCTTATGCACCTCCCTTTAGAAACCCAATTGAAAATGATTTTCATCCTAAAGTTATCTTGCCTCGAAGTTGGTGTAACTTTTGCGAGGAACACCATGAAGAAGCCACATGTGAGGTAAGGAAGAGTGCCAGAGATAAGATCTTTGGTAAGACTATAAACTACCATCGTTGTCCTAGATTTTGCAGAGCCAGAAGATGTCATGATCATCAATACTAGGAACAAGTCCTATGCTCCCAAAGGCAAGTTTGATCCTCCCCAAAATTCTTCCAGCCTGAGCTCATCCTCACCCGCTGCTACTGTTTAGATTCCTAGGTTCCTGAGAGTCAAGGAATTACTTCCCCTCTCCCATATTCCAAATATGATATCCTAAATCAGTTGGCCAACATTAAAGCAGATGCAACCCTTCTAGACATGGTTGTCGTCCCTAAACAACAGAAGCATCTAAAACAATTCATGGAAGGAAAAGCTTCTGTTGTAGCCAACCTCTCTAAAGAGTTGAATGAACAAGACTCATCTGTAAATAAGGTAGGTGTACATAACTTTAGGTACCCTGTAAAAAATCCCCCTTTTATATTTCTGTAAAGATTATGGATAAGATCGCCCATTGTTTCCTCATTTATGGCAATTCAGGCCCAAGTGTGATGTCAAAGATTATTATGGAAGATCTAGGCTTGTCTTGTACAAACAAAAATGCCAGAAGCATGCTCTCCTATAATAGTCTAAAACAAACGACCATAGGTGAGATTAAATATGTAACCTTAGTTTTGTGCACACACCCTGAAATAAGGACAACCCTTAGCATTCAGGTAATTGATATGCCAATAATAAATTACTCAATCATCTTGGGGAAGATATTGGCAAGCCTTAACGGGTGGATACATCTCACTTGACAGAACACATTTATTCGTTCCTCGAAATGGTAAAAAAATTATAGTCCTTAGAGAGGGAAGGATTTCACCTTACATAGAGAGTGTCCCACAACCTAATGTAAACTATATCGAAGAGGACCTAGGAGTGTATTCCATCTTTGCTGAGGAGGATAACATTTTCTTGGAACAAATTGGTTTAGATGATGGTATGTGGCACATGCACTTTGATGTATCATGCTCTAATGAAGGTAACATAGCTGGAATTGTCTTGATTTCTCCTGTAGGAAAAATCCATAACTTTTCTTACATGTTGGGGTTTGCTTGCACTAACAATGTCACTGAATTCGAAGCTTTATTATTAGGAATTGAAAATGCCTATAATCTTGGTTGTGGTCACCTTTCAGTTTTTGGTGATTCCGAGCTTGTTGTGAACCTTGTACGTAATATTTACTCCCTTAGCAACAAGTTGATGAAATGATATACCCAAACTGGTTGGGAACTTGTCTCGAACCTGTTATCTTTCAACATCACTCATGTTAAGAGGGAATTTAACTCAATGGATGATCACTTAGTTGTTTTTGCAGCCTCTCCTATTCGACAACTTTTACCTCACAGACCTGATTGTACTCCCCAATCTCTATATCGTCCACATATCCTCGACAATATGGAATTTTGGCGGTCTTCCCCAACGATGAGAACATTCATGCTTTCATTCAAAATGAGCCTTTTAAGCCCAAAGAAGTCATGTCCATAGAAGATAACAAGATTCCTAAGGGCTTGACTCCTCTAGAGAATTCATTTTCATCGAGTGATGTAGGCAATAAAGAGAGTCAGAAAGAAGAGGAGTCAAAAAGGAAGGTGGGTGAAACCATATCCTTGAACATTGGGACACCCGAATCTCCAAAGAATGTTAAAATAGGTGCCAAATGTTTTGATGAATGAAGTTTGCCAAGCTGCTTGGTGAATTTCAAGATGTTTTTGCTTGGTCTTATGAGGATATTCATGGTTTTGATCCTGGTCTTATACAACATTCCATCCCCATCAAGGAAGGCTTAAAATCAGTTAAGCAAAAACAAAGACCTATTAACCCTGCACTGGAAGAAACTATTCAAAAGGGATTGGTAAAACTATTGAAGGCTGGTATCATCTTTCCAATCAAGTATTATAAATGTGTTTCAAATTTGAACCCTATTCGGAAAGCCATTGAACATATAAGATTTTGCATTGATTTTTGTGCAGTTAAGCGGGATATTATGAAAGGTTAATCTCCTCTCCCTAACATAGAAATGATTTTTCAGCAAGTCGCAGGGTCACAAATGATGCCCTTACTTAATGTTTTTCCTAGTTACAATCAAATCAAGGTAAAGGGGGAAAATGCTTACAAAACCACCTTTATCACTAATTGGGGTACCATGACTTATAAACGTATGCTTTCTAGCTTACCTGACGCAAGTACCACTTTCAAAAGACCTATACAAATAACTCTTGGTGAATTGATCAATATTCATATCTATCTTGATGATCTAATTATATACGTTAAAGAAATGTTAATTACCTCAGAGTTTCAAGTGTTATTTCTGGGTCCCTTCAAAATTGATTTTGTCCTGGATACTAACTCTTACATTCTAAAGGATTTATAGGAGCAATTGTTTTCCTACGACACTAACGATTCTCACTTGAAACATTACGTGGGATCAACTTGAAAAGCTCTAATGTTGTTTGGATTTTTTGTATATTAGTAGTCTAGCTCTGCTTTCATTTTTTCTACTGTCTCTTATTTCTTCTTACAATAGTTTGATTTCTGCTTTCAGATTTAAACAATTTCCTGTTGTTTTAACATTTCTGTAATTTTATCTCTACTGTTTTAAATTCTGCAATTTTAATTCTGTTATGATTTTTATTGATTCTTCATCTTTTAATTGATTTTGGTCAAGAATAAGATGTTGGATCAGTTCCTCCATAGTGACACTCCTGCAAGATATTGTTAGTCAATAACAATCAAGCTTATACAATTGTTACGAGGTTTCCCTGAAAGCACTTGAATTTTCTATCTGCTTTCACTGTTGTCTAATTTTATTTTTTTTGGTTATCTCTTGCTTCTGCTTTCCTTTTCTTCATCCACTTGAGAATTTAAGAGAGCAAGTCCCTAATTTTTCTCCTTGAGATAAAGAGAAAATTCCGGTTGAACGATTATGCACACAGTGGAAAACCCCCTCATACTTAACATTTTTCATGAGTTGTTCTCAAATTCCCAGTCATCTTTTCATTGAATCCACTCACTTCCCCCTATTGCATAATCTCCCTAGTTGTATCTTCTTGACCTACCATTATTGGTCTGTGAAACCATGAGTTCTGAGTTCTAAACTTGTTGAAAACAAATTTCCCTGTGGAATCACCAGTTTGTTGACGATAAAAAATCACAACGAGGATTTTACCCACAAAGTATTGCTAAGTCCTATTATTATAAGCTAATGATATATATAATACTAGTAGGTGGGACCCCTTGTATATTGTGAGATCAGATCTAGTTCTTATTTGATGTTTATGCTGCTCTTTGACATTATTTACAAGGTTCTACATGATTGATGATTTCTTGGTTTTATTTGCGACATAATAACAGATGGAAAATGCGTATTATGTGTTGTTCTAATTGATCTAAGCTCTAAATTCCATATTGTGTGAATGGCCTATATCCACTGTTATCACTTTTCTATTTAGCGCTATGATATGTTACATGTTGCACCTGCACAAGACACATGTTAGTAATATGAAATAAGAGAAAGTGAAAAGAGCCATATGGAAAAAATCTAAAGAAGAAATTAAACTATGCTACTATTCTACTATGCTACACTACATGCATTAAAATTTAAGGATTGTTGTTATTCCTAGCTAACAGGGTTAGTGGCTACATGACTTATTGAGTTATATGGAGACACATGTGATATGCATTATGGTGTGGTTGGCAATGGTTAATGTGATATAGGGTGGAACATTTGACAAGTGATGGATGTTAAGATCGATGCATAGATTAACTAAATGAATTAAGGAAGGGTTTGCTGGCGTGTACTAAGGAATTGAATGAGTGGAGGATGGAGGCGACGTGCATTTACTACACGTCACTCCATACCTCTCCCATTGGAAATCACCCTAGCTTGGCTATTGTTCAATTGTGTTCCATTGTGGTTATGCTCCGCATTTCAGGCAAGGGAAGAACTACTCAACTAAGCTCGCGTTTTTAAGGCTTCTTGGTTACAAGTATGTCTTTTTCACCATCCATGAACCCGCTCTAGTTATGAAATAGATATTGGCTCGATGATGTATGGGTCTGTGCTTTCTTGAGACTGGAAACTGTGTAAACTTGTGATGTTCTTTGAAATGGATTGTTTGTGTGTTTTTCATTGCAATAATGGTTGAAGTCATAGTTTCATTAATTATTCTGAGTGCAAGAAGCCATGAAGGCTCTCTCTCGTCCTTATTGGTTTTTCTTAGAGGGTTTCATAGGGTCCAGACTTGCTAGTCATCTCCACAGAGTTCTTGTAAACTTGTCCAGTCGTATTTGGTTGTGGAATTTGATTTTGGAACCACCATGGGTCATTGCTATCGTTTCGCTCGATCGTGGGTTCGTGTATATTTGTGGTTTCTGCAAATTGGTTGGGTGGCTATCAATATGCTTGCTTTGGGGTTGATTGTTATTTCATGGCTCTGTTTTTATATCAGCGTTGCATGGGTTGATTGGGAAAACCATGAGGGTTATTCCTTGTGTGTTCTCAGTGTTATTAGAAGAAGCATTTGCTCCTCTGTTCATAGTCTCTCCAATCTCATGAATTGTCACCCTCTCTGCAAAGATATTAGTGATATGGCCTGTGGGTTCACCATATTTTCTCAAGAGTCTCTCACTTGTTGTTGAAGGTCAACTCCAGTCTCCCTCTGTTGGTCCACAGAGAAAACCCTTGATTACTCACAACCCTTTTTTATTATTCCAAGCTCGCTTTTAATAAATGGAGCTAGTCAATATACTATTGATTGTTTTGAGTTGGTGGAGTATCATCGACAATGGTTGTGATTATAGACATCTTGTCACCGCATTGTTATTATAACAGTCGAGTCTATAGTTCAACATGTTTTAAATTGGTTGATTTGAGAAATGGGATTGGATACACAGTCGATGTCTCTTATATTGTAATAAGTTGAATTGATGGTTGTTGTTGTTGTGTATTTTAATTGTCAATCGGGAGTATTGCAATTTTAAAATCATGATAGTCGTGACTTGGTTGTCCAATTCATATGGTTATGGATATCGTTGGTTACACCATAAGATATGGGAACGGGTCATTTTTACAGTATAATTTCATTGCAATTTGATTATTAAATTGTTTAGAGGAATGGAATCAGGCACGATTTTTGTGTCTGTGTTTGATTGAGGAAATAATTCATGAATAGTGGTTGATGTTTTGATGTTGAACAAAGTGGAAACAAGTGACTGTGTGTTCATTTGGAAAATGTTTTAAATATTAAATGGGACAAATGAGAAGAAACATAACTCTTCTACAGGTTGTTTTTGAAGACATATTGTCATGTTCTGATGACACTGTGTTAAGGATTTAATTGCGAACAATGAGCAAGTTAATACACAAAACTAATTGAATTATACACAGTTGCTGTTTATTTGATCACAGTGGATTACTTGGTTGGTGTTGGATCTTTTGCATTTGATATAGATTGGTTTTATGGATTACTTAATTAGTTTTATGAAAAGTATACACTCTCCTTCCCCTCGCCTTCCCATATTCATTTTTCACTCACTGTTCCTAAAATTTAATCACAGTTAAGAAAATTTTGTATTGTAACAGTTTGAAATCGCAGTTTCTTGGATGGATTATAATGACATGTTCTTTGGTTTATATTACAGTTGATTGTTTGTTGTCTGTGGGCAATAACCAAGATTCTTTTTCCCCCTCATTTTTACATTTTTTTTTCTCAATACAAACTCCTCGCTTATCCCAGAAACTTTGTTCACCCCTGCTCATTGACTACATTTAAACAATTTGTATGGATTGGATTGCATGAGTCTGAAATGTTGCTGAGCCAAAATTTATTTCATATTTTTAAAAGGAGTTGCCATGTATGGTTGTTAAAGAAATTATTTTCTAATCAATCATGCATACATGAATGAGATTTTTTAGCCGAGGTAGCCATGGTAGAGACAACCGAGGGAGAAGTAATTGGAACGCAGGCCCAAGAAGGCAAAGATTCTTCATACACTTTGATGGTGAATCGCAAGAGTTAGGAAAACTATTTTAGGATGGGTTTTTCAATTGGATTGGGCAAGGAGTGGTCCAACCGAGGCCTGAAAGGCCTCCCTTCCAAGATCCACAAGCCCTTGGTATTCCTGTGCCCCCTCATGTCTCATTGCAACTCGAGGTTCCTGAAAACGACAGATGGCAAGAGATTGTCCACCCGACAATCTCCCAACATTGTGGCTGGTCCAATTTGTCTTTACCTGCTCCCCCACCTAAAAATCAGATTGTCCAAGCTGCCCATGTCCACTCACCAGTTCAGTCCTCCCATGATAGAAAAAGGTTGAAAATCGAGGTCCACCATGCCCTTGAGAAAGGAAAATCCATTGTTGCCCCTTCCTCACCCTCCAATAGCTTTGATAAATCCATGTCCTCCTTGATGCATTTGAGGGACGATCGTTCTCATGTGATCGGCGAGAATAGGCCTAAAGGCTCAGCACAACCAAAGGAAAATACAGAGAGATCAAAAGGTGACATAAACAACAACGGAAATATTGCATCTCAGAGTGGAAAATATGGATTTTGAGTTTTATTTTATTTATTGTTGATGACAGTTGACTTCAGAAGTTTTGGACAACATGTTTTTTTTGGGATATAATGGGTAATATATATTTAATTATCATTGAGATAAATTGTCAAATATGAATGTGATAATGGGAGTCACAAGGAGGGATGTTTTGTTTGATTAACTAGTTGTGTTATGATTGTTAAAATCTAAAGGGAGTCACAAGGGGTCCCACCTACTAGTTATTATTTATTTAAAATCTGTATTATGATTCATTACTTTTCCCCCTTAACTAAAATTTGGTTGAGCTATTAGTTAACTTAACTAATGAAGTAGTTCAACTACTTCAACCAATTCTAATTTGCTTAAAGGTAAAAGGAAAAGGAGGAACAAGAAGTGGATAGAAGGAGAAACACACTAAGGTTTGCTCTTTGAGTTGTGTTGAGATAGTTTATTTTTCATTCATTCCTTAATTTATTCAAGGCCTAATTCTTTTTTATTATAGCAGGGTCTTATTGTAGACAACAAGATTCAGGGTTGAATTACACCTTTGAGACACTTTTTTTTCAGAGGTGTTGATCTATCTTTGATAGTCTGTGTAGACTTGTCTGTTTGTGAATTATTTTTCATGACTGAAAAAGTTTATTGTGAAGAGTCGAGTGGGAAACAATCTATGGCAAGTTGATCCAACTTTTAGAGTTCAATTTTTTTATTTTCTGTCAGAGGTCCTTTTGTATGTTTCATCGGGGACGTCTAAGTTTGACTTTGGTCCAAAACTTCTTCACGAAATTTTGTAAAGAGAATGACTTTTTGATGAATTGGAATGAAACAAAGGATTCCTTTATGCCCCATCTATCTTGATTATCGACTTGGTGTTTTTACTTCTGTCTCTACATTTATTTCAACAACTGTTATATTCAGAAAATCGTATAAACAATGAGTTTTTTAGCAAGCTTTTATTTATAAAAAGACTAGCCTAAGAACTTGTAATCAATACTTGTGAGTTAGGATATTAATTTTGATGGCTATAAGCATAGGGTGATATTCTCGTCTATTTTTCTCTAGCCAAGAAGAATCTGAAAATGCTTGAGTATGATCATTTCATATCTTTTCCTCAACACTCATTCCACGGGGATGAATCCTTTTGTATTTCTGAGTGGTACGCTGAATCATGATACTCAACCAATACCTTGGGCCTATAATCCTTTTTTTGGTATGCCAGGCATGTCTTCTTACTTGCCATCCTCTATTTCTTCGACTTATGTGAATCATAGTTTTGGGTCTGGGGGCATGATGCCTCCTTATTCTCCCTTTTCATTTGGTGGGGGTCATATCCCTCAACCAAATCCCATGGTTGGAGGTTGGAATCCTCCTTCCTCTGGACCCAATCCTAGCTTCACTTTTCCTGAATCCAGTGATCAAATGGGCGGTCCTTCTACTTATTACATCGTGTCCATTTATTCTTCTTTCTCTATGCTGGTTCCTAGGAAATATTTTCTCATGGCAGACCTCCTTATGTCCTCTGGTGTTTCGTTCGAGGGGAGTCAATTTTATAGTATGGGAAACCCCCTTCACAGAGTACCTTTGTCTAAGGGAAACATATATTCTCACCTGAGTAACCCTTGTGATGTCACTTTCTCTTCACAAGCAACGTCCTTGGTGATGGTGCCCTTACAACCCTTTATGAATCAGTTTGGAAGAGGATACCATCCTTCTAGATAGGGATATAATGTAAACCGGAACCCTTCCTAGCCTGTAATCTCTAAAAAATAGTATTTCCCAGAATGTTGGTTTCAAATGACGCAACCAACCATTGCAAGTCATGTTGGAAGCACAAGTCCAGCCATTGCGAGTCATACTGGCATTATATCACCAACCTTCACTAGTCATGTTGGAGATAGGTCAACAACCTCTACAAGTCATGTTGAAGACATGCAACCAGTTGCTGCAATTCATGCTGGGGGAACAATTCTAGTCACTTCTAGTCACTTCTAGTCACATTGCACATACATCACCAACCTCTGCTAGTCATGTCGGGGATTCATCACCAACCTCTGCTAGTCATGTTGGGGATTCGTCAACAACCTCTGCAAGTCATGTTGCAGATATGCTGCTAGCCTCTACAAGTCATGTTGGGAGGGTGTCACCAGCCACTGCAAGTCATGATGGGGGAATTAATATGATTGAGAAGCCTATATGTACAGGGTGTAAGCCCAAGTTCCTTTGTAGACTTTGCAACTGCTATTGTCGTGGTACAAGAAGCTTAGTCCTTGTCTGATATCCCTTCGGGTTCTGAGTCATCTTTGGTTTCCCAACATTCTAATCCTTCTTTGGTTGATACAGTGGTTGTGCTGATGCAATCTTTGGTTGACACCACTCTTCTTTTGGAGGGTGATGTGTCTCTTGATCATGTTGTCTCACATCCTGCTCAACCAACAGTCCTGTCAATGCAATCTTCGGCCGACACCATTCCTATTTTTGGGGGTGATGCTTCTCTAGACCATGTTGTCTCACATCCTATTCAACCAATGGTTGAAGAAGTGGTCATGCCAATGCAATCTTCAGACGATCCCACTCTTCTCTTAGAGAGTGACAAGTCTAAATAAGTGACATTGCTGATGCAATCTTCGGTCAATCCCACTCTTCTTTTGGAGGGTGATGTATCTTTCGACCGTGTCCTTAGAATTTCTAGTCCTGTACCTTCTCAACAAGGGAGAATTCCACTCTCTCCGAGTACGCTCCCTCCAAGTCCTAGGATGGTTTCCTTTGATTGGAATTATTTTGTAAATGAAGAATCCTCTGCAAGTATTTTATCCTCCTCGGCTTGGCAAGTTTTAGGTTCTCCCAAGCTTGTGTCAACTATCTGTGAGTTGTCAACTTTTGACAGAATTCCTGCACAGGAGCCCTGGCCTCCCCCATGAAATGCTTCTTAGAACAACATTCTTGAGTCTTGTTTAAGCTCTTTTCCAAATCTCTTAAAAAACAAAAATATTTCTAAGTGAACTTGTCTCTTTCACACTCGTGTTAACACAAGGATCTGCAGACTGTTTCTTAAGAATAAACAATGATTGAGATTTACCCTCAGGATCATTATGGTGTAGATCATGTGGCATTATGCCCATGATTTCCATAGGAAGAATGAAATCATTGAGGTCTGAACAGCTCAAGCACCCTCAAAATCCAATCAAAGGGTGTGTTTTCAACCCCTTGGTGAAAAAATTAAAAGAAGAAGGGTTAAAAACCCACTTTGTTGTCTTTATCCTAAGTTGGGCGGGTTAATTTCATGTCTTGGGACATTGTGGCTAA
>SNQJ01S0061614.1:0-12058 GCA_010110895.2 Picea sitchensis | reverse complement strand
TCTCCACCTATCACATATCCTTTCCCTATTTTCACCTCCCGACACCTATCCCACTCACATTTCACTCTCCCTTACACGTCACCTCCTCCCCACCTATCGCACCTCCCTCATTCCTCTGCTAGCTCTACCTTTCCCTTTCCATCGCAACCTCATCCCAGCCTCTACTCCCCCAATCACTTCCTTCCACATGGTCGTCGCTCACTCGTTGGGCCATGTGATTTTTCGCTAAACACCTCTCTCCACATCACCCCTATGCATACACTATCAGACTGCAACCTGCAAATCTCGCATTGGTCACAGACAAAGACCATTCATGGCCTCGAGGCGTCAGGATGGACTCACATAAGTCATTGGCACCATCTGAGAATAGTTACGGGTGTCAGGCCCAGTCCTAATCCCAATGAAGACAACTATTGAAGATTGTGGGAAGCAGTTGCGACCTCGCCTCATCCCATAAATGGAAAACATTGCAGAGAGAAACCATGAAGGCACACTTACGATTTGAAGCTTCCTTATCGGCAATTTTTCCTGTAAAGCACATAACTATGCCTGGCTCGTGTCTGATATAATGAGGCCTACACCACCTGACATAGTAGGTGCTAAATGAAGGCTTTGAAGGGAGTGATCTGATCACATTCTTGGTGGTTGCAACATTCTAGTATATATAGGCAGTTTTGATATTTTGTTAAGGTCGAAGGGTTGAGCTAGGCTCTCTGCTATTGTAATATTTTAATTGAGAACAATTGGTTCTCTGGTTATGTATTTGTTTTTGAGACATCTTGGTTAATCTAAGTCAGCTTTCTTACTCCATCTTATTTGCCTCTGATACTGAGAGATTTCATGTTTGATTGATTCACATGGATTGTTGTAATTGTATTATGATAAATGTTTGATTATAGTACTGTTATGATTTCTTTCAGCTTCCTTGAAATTTGAATCCAAGAGGACCTTGTGTTTAAGTTTTTTCTCCTTCGGTTGCTGGAAAATCTGATGTTCATAGCAGAACTCTGCACCTTTTTCACTAAATCTTCCTCCTACTCACCCTTAATCCAACTTACTAACTAAATTTGTTTCAAGACCTCAATGGTTGGTGCATGCTAGTCCAGATTTATGAGTTATAACACTATTATTATTGATTTTTCTCCATTTGACCACTCAAAACTCAATTACCTATGACATATAAAATAATGGGTACTGGGCTTACCTTCAATGCAATCTGAAGGTGACTTCTGGTGCTAACATTTATGGCATCATTTCCAGGGAACGAATTGAAGACATTTCCCTGGGATAGAATGATAAAGAGCTTCTGATTCTGAGGGTGCATCATATATTAGAACCATTGAATATTGCAGCTTGCACCTGGCGACTCCATTGTTTCCACTCCACTATTTCAGTTGTGGCTACCTCTATCACACCTGAAGCTGACCTAGAGAAGCTTTCTCGAGAAGGCTTTAGCAGCTTCTTTCTCAACTTGGAAAGTTCCCTGGGAGAATGACCATGATCAGATCTGGTCTTTGATGGTGAACAAAGACCAGACACATTCAGGTTGCATATCATTCAACTGGTGACTCCATGTTTAAAGAATCGATCGGTGACTCTACTGGTCTAAAATGGAAAAAATCTTGGCTCAGAGGTTTGCTCCTTTTAATTTCTCCTTTGTTCCTGGTTTTCCAAATGTTGTCCCTACTATAAATGAATAGGATGATTATCTTTAGAGATTCAGAGGAAGCAAGCATGATCATCCTGGTGAACACTTGCTTAATTTTCATATATGCATGCTTGAGCACAATTTTATTCATGAGGATGTCTTGATCAAGATGTTCATATTTTCTTTGGAGGAAGATGCTCGTGAATGGTGCTAATCTATCCCTGCTGCTAGTATCCATTCTTTGAAGGATTTTTATGATGCTTTTAATTTATATTACAAGGAGATTTACATGTCTCATCTTATATTGGATGACTGATGTAAGAAGTTTGCATCCCACATCAAGCAAATGATAAAGTCTTCCTCGTGTGAAGGTCTGAGTGAAAGAGGAATCGTAGAGGATATTTTTGTTCATGAGATAGATGTTTTGACCAGCCCCACTTATGATGAAGAAGGCCTTCCAGATTTAGAATAAGATATGGTTGTGGAGGAGGATTCTTCTCTTTTCCTTCAAGAGGTTTCCCATGATATATTTTCACCTAGGATTTAAGAGAAAAATCATGTGTATGAACAACCAGAAGCAGCAGTTACTGTTGTCCCTAAAATGGATATTCTTAATAGTTATATTCTTGATGGAATTACTGTTTTAGAGGTTGATCATAGATATGAAAGGCAACCCATTTTTTATAAATATTCTAGTGATGATGAGCAACAAGATTATCCTACATTTGATCACTATGAAGACACTGAGAAACATGATAAAGAGGAGGATCCATCCATTGATATACATGAGGATATTTCTTGCCATCAACTAGCAGATGTTATCCGAGTAGACAAAGAAGAAGTGGATCAGAAGCCTACATCATCCCTTGACTCACCTATGCTTACTAAAGACATCCAACCATATGTGAGCAGTTGTGAAGCAGAGTAGGCTTTCTGTTACCAATTTTCTGGGTTTCCTCAGTTATTCAAAAAACCTGTAAGGGAATACATGGAGTTGCATTTCCTCCATTTATTGAAGCCTCCCAGCTTTATCTTGACCTCAGCACTGAGAGGAGGGCTGAAAGACGTAATCGTTTTTCTGTCATAGTTGTATCATCTATTATCAATCACTAATAGAGTCAGTGAGTTTCCAGTCAGGAAGTTGCTTGACTAGCTCTGGTGAAAATTCGCTTTCACCTAGCACTGTGTAAAAAATCAGTTAAAATAGGGATGTACATAAATAATCTCCTTTGGAGCCCATGTGTGTTTGCTTTCATTTTTAGGATAGTGTGCTTGGCGGCCTGTATTCCTCAGCAGAATGCTTTGAGCTCAACTCCATAACCCAACAGCTAAGGCACTGGAACTACTTGTTCTTGGTAGCTTGCAGGGAGCATGCCATCCCCTGTGGATCCTATGTGTTAACACAAGGATCTGCAGATTGTTTCTTAAGAATCAAGAGTGATTGAGATTTACCCTCAAGAGAATTATGGTGTAAATCATGTGGCATTCTACCCATTATTTCCATAGGAAGAATGAAAGCGTCGAGGTCTAAACAGCTCAAGCACCTTCAAAATCCAATCAAAGGGTGTGTTTTCGACCCCTTAGTGAAAAAAATGAAAGAAGAAGGGTTAAAAACCCACTTTGTTGGCTTTATCCTAAGTCGGGGGGGTTAATTTCATGTCTTGGCATGTTATGGCTAAAGCATGCATAGATCTGGGTGACTCAGCATAGCACGCTCAGATCTACGGTTGTCGGCCCATATCAGACCCCCCCGGGCCCCGACCTTCTACCTTTAACGAGGAGGGGGGGTCCAAGTTAGTCATTTTCGGGCGTGGGCCACCCACTAACATGGTGCCTCCTCGTCAACTCGGACCCCCCCCCACCAAACTACTAACCGCCTACCCCCCCCTCCGAGCTAAACCTCTTACCGCCTCCCGCTCTCGCTTACACCTGTCTTCCACTCATCGCCCTGATAGGCCTACCACCGCATCCTCTCCACCTATCACATCTCCTTTCCCAATACCTCCTCTCACCTCCTGACACCTTTCCCACTCACATTCCACTCTCCCTTACAGCCACCTCCTCCCCACCTATCACACCTCCCTCATTCCTCTGCCACCTCTGCTTTTCCCTTGCCACTACAACCTCATCCCAGCCTCTGCTCCCCCAATCACTTCCTTCCACATGGTCATCGCTCACTCATTGGGCCATGCGACTTTTCTCCAAGCACCTCACTCCACATCACCCCTGCACATACGCTATCACACTGTCACCTGCAAAGCTTGCATTGGACACAGACAAAGACCATTCATGCCCTCGAGGCATCAAGATGGACTTGCAAAAGTCATTGGCACCATTTGAGAATAGTTATGGGTGTTAGGCCCAGTCCTAATCTCAATGAAGACAGTTATTGAAGATTGTGGGAAAAAATTGAGACCTCGCCTCATCCCATAAATGGAAAACGTTGCAGAGAGCAGCCATGAAGGCACACTTACTATCCAAAGCTTCCATATGGGAAATTTTTCCTGTAAAGCACATAACTATGCCTGGATCGCATCTGACATAATGAGGTCTGCACCACCTGACAGAGTGGGCGCCGACTGAAGGCTTTGAAGGCAGTGATCTGATCACATTCCTGGTGGTTGCAACATTTTAGTATATATAGGCAGTTTTGATATTTTGTTAAGGTCGAAGGGTTGAGCTAGGCTCCCTGCTATTGTAATATTTTAATTGAGAACAACTGGTTCTCTGGTTATGTATTTGTTTTTGAGACATCTTGGTTAATCTAAGTCAGCTTTCTTACTCCATCTTATTTGCCTCTGATACTGATAGAGTTCATGTTTGATTGATTCACGTGGATTGTTGTAACTGTGTTATGATAAATGTTTTATTATAGTACTGTTATGATTTCTTTCAGCTTCCTTGAAATTTGAATCCAAGAGGACCTTGTGTTTAAGTTTTTCCTCCTTAGGCTGCTAGAAAATCTGATGTTCATAGCGGACCTCTACACCATTCTCACTAAATCTTCCTCCTACTCACCCTTACTCCAACTTACTGACTGAAGTTGGTTCAAGACCTCAATGGCTGGTGCATGCTAGTCCATATTTCTGAGTTAGAACACTATTATTATTGAGTTTTCTCCATTTTACCACTCAAAACTCAATTACCCGTGACATATAAACTAATGGGTACTAGGCTTACCTTAAATGTAATATGAAGGTGACTTCTAGTGCTAACAACTCGTTAAATGGATTTGAAAGGATGTTTATTTGGTGTAAGTTTAACCCTTTTTTTAGACCATGTAGACTAATTACAAAAAAGGAACACTCTAGTCAACATTAGCTAGAAGAGTTCTCCTGGGTATTATTTTATACTTTTTTGGGCCTAGGGGACTAAATCTATGAAAAAGGACATTCTTTGGAGTAAAGTTGCAATTGCATTCCATTATCTTGCTTACAATATTGAGCCTATTGTCAGTTCCCTCTTTCTCGTTATAAGCCTATTACCTCATCAATTTGCATGACCAGCCAAGCAGAGCCTTGTTTATATCCTTTGCAGCTTGACACCCTATACCTTAAGAGGAAACATTCCCCCGAGTTTCCATGCCCCGCATGCACTTCCTTGCATTGGGAATAGGTATGTTCCACTGTTTATAGCTATTTTCTTACTTGCGACACTCGTTTCCTCTCTTGTATCATAGAATTTATTTTCCTATGAAAAAACAAAAAAATATGGGCGAGAAATTAATATTATCTCATATTGGCAGCAGTCGTCTCACCTTTGAACATAGAAAAAAATTTTGAGCCCACTGTCATCCAAATTTTGGGTTTAGTATGACCTTAGGAAGTTGAGCTCGTTACTTAGAGTTTACTCCTCCGACTAGTTATTCTTCCAATCCCTATGGAGAGTCCGTTGATGCCTCCTGCATCACGAAGTTTCATCATCAAGTCTATGCTGCCTAATTTATCCATATGTCTCATGCTCTTGTTCAAATGATGTATATAATCATGTGTCGATCGTTTCTCAGAACTCTTGAATTTGCATGTCGACCATACTCTCAGTGTGTCTCAAAGTCACATGAAGTTGTAGTCCTATCGTGCACCTTGATCCAACTTTTATTATGGGTAGGCAACCTTGAACCCAACATTCAACTTCTCCTCATTGTTCGCTAACTGGGGGGTTTCCCTTGTGCTCAAGGACAAAAAATCTATTCACACAATGGGATTCGTGCAATGTATTGGATTCCATTAGCCTTTTTGGTGGTTTTCTCGCCTTTGTTGCCAGTATTCCTTATTGGATACTATTTAGATGGTCTTTTCCATGCACTACTTGCATCTGGTGCATGTGAAAGATGCATAGGGTCATTGGTTCATGAACATCCTATTCGTCCGAGCTCCTCCTAATCATTAAGCTATTTCTTTGTACCTCGTGCTGACTAATGAGATATTCCTTAATGCTCTCCTTTCAGTGGGTCTCCTTCCATCGAATTCAACTCATCTATTCTAGAAACAAAGCCTAGAGTCCTATGAATACCTAGAGGCTTGCAGTCATCAGTGGCAGGTTCTCCCACCATCGACAGTTGGGAATACATCAATGTCTCATGATCGATGGATTCTTCAAGTGTTCGACCTCAACACCCTTATTCACACTTGTAAGAATGTACTCGGTGTCTTGATACCTACTTTCATTATCGGTAGGTTGTCTCACATTTGTTAACAGTATACCTTAATGAGCGGTAATCAAATGAAGTCTCATTGTGTTCGACATCAACTCCTCTATTCACATGATGTAGACTTTCACCTTCAGCGGATAGTGAAGAAGACCTTCAACTTATAGTAGCAACATTCCTATTCCATTGATGTCTTTCATTGGACCAGTACCTATATGACTTCAGTGATCATGGGAGATCAGATTGTACTCCATTCTATACATATATCTTTAGTTTGATTTTGAGACTGGTTTCCACTGGGCCTTGTTCATGGCTATGACAGCCTATGGCATGTGTCTGCTTTTTATTGCCTATTCATGGCCATGAACAACTATTTGGTATATTTCCACATGGATCTGCAGTGTAATTCAAATTGGCAGCCATGTGTACAAAGTCATAGTGGATTGTAATATTCTCATGAGCAACTAACACTTCCAGTTGACTCCCCATTACTCCACTTCTGGGAATTATAATGCATTACTACCATCGCATATAATCCTCTGAATTGACACGTTAGGGGGCATATGTTATAAAAAATTTTGCTTCACCCCATGCAACTTGCTTGGATGGCCTTTCCATTTCCATATTGTTAATCACCTTAACAAATTTTATATCGGGATCTAAAAATTTATGAGCTTCAGCGAGACGTTATACCACAGTAGAGGCGTGATAGTTTAGGGTGCTCAGCTATATCCCACAACATATGAACGAATATAGCAGAGGCAGGAAGGGAGTAGCTCGGCGGATTGTCGATCTTGAAGAATCTCATATCCATGGTCGAGGCCCACATCAGACCAACAAATAGCACGTAACTTAACATTGCAAAGGAAAACCGGGGAAAACCACTCTGGTTTTGATGGGAAATGTGTGGCACTCTTACACACGCATCAGGGAGACAACGAATTGCCGTAAACCACTTTTCCTATGGCCCCGATGTCACGTGGTTCAAAATGTCACATCAATAACTTGCAGGAAGGATGGTTGTTGGTCAGATCACCTCACATCACCGGTCCAAGTACTTTCCCATATGATGTACCAAAAGGACGTTGTCGCATAACTAACTCGAGGATCATCATTCGAAGTGGATTGATGAAGTGTGGCACACCAACATACTGTGATAGTAATTCATTATCAAAGTACAAAAACCATCAAATCTCAGATATTAAATCATTTTATCCTATTCTAGGAAATTTCCATCTTATGCGTAAGAAAAACAAGCTCGACATGTGTTCCTGAATTCTATAAATTCAAAGGGTGGCCAAATCAAGGTCTCTGCAAAGTCCAAAAGGTATGGATAATACCCATCAAATGGTGTCTAGCACGACTGGGTTCTCAACTAATGTGCCAAGTAGGTCAGTAAGTAAGAATGAAAGATGGGTCTTGCAGATACTGGCGACTAAATTTCACACCGAACCTGAAACTAAGACAAAGTTGAGAGTCAAATTAAACCTCGTTATGAGGGATCTTGTCATAAATGAACACATGGACAACACCTGCCACCTAGCTGCAAAGAAGAAGAGGAGAAAAAGGCGAAGGACAGAGGCCAAAACCGAAATGATAGAAAGTATCGGGGAAAATCTCGATTGGTGGAGTACCCTGGAGGAGGAAATCGCCAAGATGAGGTGAATCCTCAAGTAAAATTTTGGTGTATTTCAGAAAGTTTTGGATAGATGTCGGCTTAATAAAAGGGAGTCTTGATATGACAAACCATTTACTAACGGTCCCTTTAAATAATACAACTGTTCTTCCTTTTTGTAACTTGTATCTGTTTTTAGAATTATGAGGAAGTTGAAACATTTTAAATTCCACACGAAATCCCTCTATATATGCTTGGCCTCACGTGGAGAGAGTGGAGGAGCCTGCCCTTTGTGCAAGAAAACTTTGTAAATCTCTAGGGCTGGAATGAATACATGGATGCAAAGGTAGATTTTGGACTTTTTATGAAAATCTTCTAATTGGTGGTGTTATGAGTCTCGTTTTCTCTCATAGTGTGTGATTCCTATTATTATGTATTTCATTTTTCTTTCTTCTGTCTAAATTGAGAAATTAAAAGTCCATAATTCATTATTCAATGCTCTCGGCTTGGCAATTTAGACTATGTTTGTCTCTTCTAAACCATTTCAGAATTCATTACTATAATGCTCTGATAATAGTTGTGTGTTTCTTTTCTTCTGATAAATTTTCAAGCGTAAACTCATAACTCACTTCCTCATTTAGCCTTTTCCTCTTAATTGTTTTCATGATTTCGCAATGCATCCTACATTCTTGACCCCATAGCCCAAAGGTCATCTTTAGATCTTCAACAATTTTATTAAAAACCTCAAAACAGACCAAATCTAGCCACCGATTTCCATAGATATATCAAGTGACATGAGAGAGCTCTCTCTTAGTTGAGTAGGCTAGTGCCTCAACTCTAAAGTTGGTTGAAATAGTTACCTCTGTCGTTTTTCTATTCAGTCGGACAGAATTTACCGAGTGCTAACACCTATGAAGACTTGAATTCCCCTTTTGTACCTTCCAGAGCCAAAAAATCATATTTTTCCACATATACGTAGGTTGCTCCACTACACCTCGCGTACATTGGGTTTGGTGCTCAAAATTAAAAATTATGTCGGGTTTCCATGTCAGATCATGAGATCTATGATCCTTGACCTTCCATATACTGGAAACACTCCAATTCGGCACTTCAGTTTCATTTAAAGGCTATAAAGCGAGCCATATCCAAGTCATGGAGGAGGAGAGAATTCAAATTTTGAGAGCAAAGATACTATGGAGAAATTTCACTTCATATTGAGTCTGCATCCCTTTATCCTTGAAAGTTTGAACACATTATTCAACCCCCAAGCTCTTCCTTCTTTGATGGAGAACCTCATTGTCTCTTTTATATGAGCTTGCCTTTGGTGGAGGATTGAAGTGGTGGAGGGACTTAGTTTCTTGATTCTGATGTGTGTCGGTACAGAAGTCTGTCACATATATGCTTCTGTTGATTATTTTAATAGAAATACTCTTTTATCGTCCAATTGATATCTTGCAAATATTTGAATTATTATTCCATGGGTGTATTGGTCATGCATGTTAATGGATTATGCTAATTTATATGCTAACATCATATATTATCACCATATGCTTGCGTATCTTGGTTGTTGAGGGCAAGTTGTAGGTACAAAGCTTTGAGTTGCGTGCTCAATGGTGGTCTCCATCGAACGTTCGAACGAGGTAGGCTCTTGATATTTTCCTGTTATCATTTCATTTATATAACATACTTGAGATTAGAGTTGATTTCTGCATGTCATTTTGTCTGTTGTGGTTTACCCCATGCCATAGAGATATTTTTCTCGTAATACTCGACTTCTATTGTGTCAACCTTCTTCTCAAAACAAGCAAGTATGCACCCATACTATTTTTACGATAGGTCAATCCACCTTACCGAACCAATCACCAAGTCTATGCCCAAATTGGCTTCGCAATGTGCCTCAAAACCATTATCACCATTGTAGTAGTAGTGAGGAGCTCATCAATTATTCATCGAACCTTCTTCAAAGTCTGCAATGAACATGATTTGATACCAACTATCGTCGAGATAGTGGTGAAGAGTTCACCAACTATTCACCAACCTTTTTGTGAAAAATCTCTGATACCAACTATCACGAACCCAACCTTTTTTGTGATCGTACACCTCCTAAGGGCATTTGAAACTGCAACGGTTCTCACTTGGCTACTTGGAAACACTAAGGATACTTTTCCTGGACTACACCTCTTCACCTAGAGCATACCCATACTTCATTCTAGGTTACAGGTGAGTCACACTCCTACTCTATGCAACTCACTTGTATAATTAGACAAATTGTTACCAATATTAACACTTAGTCATTTAAGCATACACAGATGAACATGTGAAACCAAGAAAACACTTGCGAAACAAACAAGAGACACACACATATAGTGAAGGTGGCATAAGACTTGCCTAACACTCGACTAAGTCTTATTATTGTGAAACAATTACAATATGAGCACCATTGGCTCGATTTAAAACTTGGGCATAGTCGCACAACTCACCTCACCTCACCAAGACACTGATACATAGATATTCCCCACAAAGGCTTTTCCGTCACAATAACTTTCACAACCTCTATGGTGCGCCCCAAACGTGCACCGACCATAGATTCATCGTTTATTCTCTATCAAAAAAATTCACCATGCTAACGGAGACTTTGGTTTTTCCTCATGGCATGCATCACCCAAATCTGTGACAAGACTTCCCCAAACTCCCCTTGTGTCTCCCACTCTTGGCTAGTTTTCGTCCACGTCTTTGCACTTTTCCTCATTTCTTCCTTGCCTAAAATATTTGCCTTAGTCACTTGACTTGTTCTCCTCTATGCCTCTTCATTCATTCCTTCCTTGGTTGTGCGCCCTCGTGTTCTTATATGGACTCCAAATTTCACCTTCGTGAACTGTCACGTCCTTTGGGGTGTGTTGCACCCCTTCATGGAGTAACACACCCCAACAAACCGACGAGCCCCTTCGCAGATTGGAGTGCCCAAACAAACCCATGCACCCATTCAACCTTTGCATCTCTTGGGACTATCATGCCTCAACCTTGGTCCTGCTCCTTGTCTTGACTCGCCCCACCCTCTTTGGTGTGCCCTTGCCTTGTGTGCGCCTTGCTAAGCCGACTCATCTTCTGACCTAACATGCCCCTTCTCTTGGTTTCTTTCACCCCGTGTTTTTCCTCATGCTTGGGAAATCCCCTTGGCATGTTCAGGTGCCCACTTGCCCAACTAGTGTGACCCTTGAGTTTTGGAGCGATCCCAAATTCCATCTTCTTGAGGACTTGGGAGAGGGTGTCTACGCCCTTCTAGTCGAGGGTGTCCACGCCCTTCTAGTCGAGGGACTTACAACTACCAAATTATAATTATAACTAATTTATTAGTCATATACATTGGTTATTATTAATATATCCACTTTAAACTCAAAACTCAGTTATATGTTAGTTTACAAAATATTTTTCACTAACTATTAAATCTCTTTGGTGAATAATTGTTATATGTACTAGTGATTGTAAATTTGAAGAAGAAAATTACAGATCTAAAGAAAAATGTTGAGTAGACTTTAAACCAAACATCAACGGTTTTGATGAATACTCTCTGGCTCTGATATCATGAAATAATTTGAATAATATGTGCCAAGAACATACACGTAATCAAAATAAAGAGACAAAGTCACAAAAAAGATAACATCTAAGTTTATAGTCATAAAACCTTTACGATATGTAAATGAAACATCCATTCAAAAAATATATATCAATTGGTTCAAGATAGTACACACCCTCTTCCTCTCATATAATAATTATATCACTACGTCGATTAACACCAAAATTTCAAAGATAATATTCCTCTATTAAAATTGAATTTAATTGTTTAGTTCAAAATATTATCAAATCATTTATAATATTAAATATGAAAATGGAATTCCATAGACCATAAATCATATACATGTGTATTATGTGATCTAGGTGAAGTCAGAATGTGAATCATGCAAAACTATGTTGTCTTTACATGTACCATGTAAGAACAATATAACTACAAAACTCAATCAAATCATGGAAATTGAAAAGTTTAGACAATCTTTTGAACCTGACTTCTAAACAACCATATTTACATTAAGGATGTTTACGAAGTTTTGAATAGCAATTTAAATAACCTCAAGTATGATTTAGAGCTTTA
>SNQJ01S0061613.1:88849-110524 GCA_010110895.2 Picea sitchensis | reverse complement strand
ACGTAGGAGAATGCTCACCTACAACCAAGCACTCAAAGAGAGCTTGCCCAAGGTGAATGATAGGTGAAGAATGAAGGTAATCGCTGCTCACTGCCTTTAAGAGACCAATGCCAGCATGCAAACAACGACACTGAGCATTACAATTAGACAGAGTATCTGCCAAGAATACAAACAATAAATCGTTGGGTTGGAGTCTCAGTGACACCCTTGAGGTCAACAATTTACTTCTCTGAAGTCAAATAGCTCACTTAGAAGTTAAAGAGGGTAACCCACTAACTTGGGAAGGTTGCTAACCTCTGAGGTCAGCGATTTAACCTTCCTGCTAGCCTGGACGGCAAGTGAGCCTCCAAGGTCAGCGATTAGGCTTTCCCTAAGCGAATTCCCTTAAAATAGCAAGTTTTTTATGCTTTCCCACCATCCAGATAGCATATTTCACCCATCTAGAGAGTTAATGAACAAATCGCTCACCTAGGAGGCTTACTAGCCCTTGAGATCAACGATTTAGCCTTTCTTGGACAAATCGATGGACTAGAGAGCCAACAAACATCCAAGGTCAGTGAGTTAGCTTGGCTTGGCTAAATCATCAACAAAAGACTCATGAAACTACAATTCGAACTTTAAAAACTTCTATCTCACAAGCTCACTACAACTTAACTATTTCTTAAGCATATCGTTTAATCCAATATGTTGTTGAGCTTAACCTTATTCTTATAGATCATTGGCTTCCACCGCGAGCAACCTTCACTTCCGCATTGGTGTTGCATGGCTTCACCACTACCGGTGAAGGCGCTAAACTTAGCGGGTAACATCAATCCTTACAACAATACAAAAATTCAAACATTTTTTTTTTCAATGTGGTTCACGACACCATCGGTGCACGCTATGTTCAGGGAAGATATGCCCTCCCCCCAAAATCACGAGGGAACATGGGGGTGGCCAAACATTTCATCGGGGCATTAAACCAGAACAACCATACTCTGTTAAGAGTCATCAACATGTCACATATAGGAAGCTAGGTGGGGAGGTTAACAATCAATCCTCCCAACCACCCTAGCTAGACCCGATTGACAAAGACATAGAGGTCACTTAATGAAGTGTCCAAAACAATTAAAATTAATATTTCCTAAACCCATAACTCATTCACCCAATCTCAGAAAGTCAACCCATATAAAACAAGGTGTAGAGGACGTAATAAGTTTTCAACCATTGGTTAGACACTCTATACTACATTCTACTTAATGCCATTCATAAAATGTGAAGTTAAAATGCCCTTTTTAAAACTATGCGCAAACAGACCTCAAAGACTAAAGTTCAACCCTTGCAGGAAACGTTGTTTCACTGAAATCCACAAGTTTGCATGCAATTTTCTTCACTGAAATCCACAAGTTTGCATGCAGTTGTCATCTATGTGTTAATTTTCTAATTCCAACCTAGATAAATTATTTCCTAGTGATTTTCTTGCTGAAAATTAAATTGCAGTTCACTGAATAATTTACATTGTTGAAATAATTAAGGGAAACAAATAGTGGAAGCAAAATGGAAATCAATCTCACAATGACACATGCACGACAAATTTTTGTTCTTCATTAAAATAATATTGAAGCATATAACAAGGACTCCCTTACCGAAAAATGGCCCACAGAAAAAATACAAACAACAGCAAAACCTAGGCTAATTTCAACTAACGAAACCCTTAGCCCTCTTGCTCTCACTGCCTGCTTCCCACCTAGATGTACAACCCAGCCGTATGTTATATGGTTTGTCATTGGTTGTGTAACACCCCATATTTTGACTTTAAACAATTAGAACTTTGATTTCACTCATCTTAGTAATTCATTGCTTAGTAACTAATTGAACTTAGTTATAATGATATAGACATTTGAGATGTGTACATCTACACCTATATATGTGATGTGTAATGTCATTTTTATTGTTATATGTTCATAATTATGATAATTGTTATGAGAATTATTCAAATATGAAAATTTAAATGTGGAGTTTTGGTACATGGATACCAATTCAAGTTATGTTGTGAATGCATAACAAATGTAAGGAATGATAAAAATAAACATACATTTATTAATTTAACGTTGACAGAGATATGGATCCTTATATGAATTTATGATATATATGCATGGATATGAGTTATTGGTGAGATGACCTACAGGTTGATGAGTTGTGTGACAACCAAATGATTGTAATGCTTAGGTAACTTGGATGGCATAGACATCAAAAAGATAGTGTATGCTATAAGTTGTACTTAATATTTAATTTATGATTCAAAATATTGCTATGATCTGTGGTAAGTGTGGTTTTGACAGGACGCACAACTTGCCCAGAGTGGTTGTTTGATGACGTGACTCTAAGAACAATAGTTGCGCAATATGGCTTGATATAGGGTGTTGACCTTGGTCCTATCAAGATGGGTGAAGGTATTTCCCACCGAGTATCCTATCGACCATAGTTGTGATAGGAGGGGTGGAGGTGTTTCCCACCATTTATCCTCTGAAACCTAGAGTCGTGGGAGGGTTGTGTGAAGTCACACTCCCCTAGATGTGTGATGACGACTGCTAGTTGCCTATTGGGAAAGCTTGGTCGATATGTATGACACTTCCGCTTATGAGTTATATCTGGAGTTAGGTCAATATAGTTGATGCTCCAGCTTAGTCCAACAGAGGAAATGATAGGATGGAAGATGGAAGTAGATTAGGAAGGAAGGATGCTTCATTGTTTCTTGAGAATGTTGATTAGGGATTAGATGTGTCATTATTGTTTACTCACTTGGTTTCTACCATGTTTAAAACCCTTTATTTTAATTCGCTTTTGATATTTAAAGCGTGATAATGAGTTATTGATAAGTTATTGTAATTTTGTTTGTTAAGATTATTAAATGATGCATTTGCTTGATCTGTTATCCTACATGCCTTAGTGTGATCATATAAGAACTATGCACTAGAGGCAATGGTTGTTTATCGTTAGTACATGCATAAGATATGTGTCTACTAGCTACGCACACATACCCTACACATGTACACTAGTAGAATTAATTAATGAGATAATTATTAAACTAGATTATTAACTATTTAATGGAATGGTTTGATGACTATATAAATTATATTGCATACAAAAATATCTAATAACATTAAATATATTTCGTTACTTTGATTGATGGTTGGTATGATGAATTAAATGAGTATGGTGGGTTGTCATGTACATTTGGGAAAATTTGTCAAGTTGCATTTATAAGCTAGCATGAGAAGAAAGACTTTGCATTTTATTTATTGTTATTTTATATAAGTCATTTATTTTTTAGTTTATTTTTTTATTTTCCCAAAAAAATATATAGATAAGGGAGATTAATGGATAATAGTGAGTGGTTCAGGATACTTGGGGAAGTGGGTATGAAAACATGATAAATAGGAAGAGGAAGTGTTTATGAAAGGAGGAGGTTGGGAGGTTGGAGCATGTTGTGAGGTTGAATAATTCTTAGAAGATATATTTTGGCATAGTCTTCTTAGAGCATATGTGCTTTGTCGTTCTTGGAGTCACGGGCATGGAGAGCCAAGAAACCGAAAGAGCTAGGAAGTCGGCTAGGTTCCTAATTGGTTGGGAGGATTCCATTGTTTCACTCTGGAAAGTAAAAAAAAAATTCTTGAAAGCATCTTCCTACTACTGGCGGAACTGCATTGCAAATGGTTATCTTCAACATACTAGGCATGAGGTATTTTACTTGGTATATTTTGTTATGTTTCTATTTAAATATTTTAATCGAATGTTAACTTCTTATATATATCATTGTCCTACTTAGATTCATATATTTCAATTCAAATTTGGAATATTTAGCATTGAAAAAATTGTAAAAGGGTTACGAATATGTTGTAGGTTATTCCATCCATGAAAGCAGAAAAAATTGTTTATACTTAATGCATGTGTTTAAATTATCAAATATTAGTTATTATCATAGTGAGGTGTTACAGGTTGTATGGTTTCTACCTGCTCCCTATACGAACCCGTATGGGTTGTACAGGCCCTATGGTTGTCTGTTGCGTGATGTACGGCCTCTTTGGTTGCTTATGTGGGTTGTACAGCCCCTCCATGAAACTATATGGCCTCCCCTTGCTTGGTACGGTCTGCTGGAAATTTCCTGGCTGTAGAGTTTTTCTCCTTAGCTAAAATTGTATAGTGAAAGTCCTTCTCCACTTAAAATGAGTCACACACTCCTTGCAAATGTGTCTCCTCCTCTCACCTTGGTTGTCTTTTATATTCTTGAGTTGAGCCAAATCCCTAACCTCCAAAGTGATTAATGGTTGAGATTAAATCTCACCTAACTTGAGATCAATGGCTAAGATTCATTTAATTGGTTAAATTCACTAATGTCAAAAACTTAGGCATTTCATTTAATTAACCTCCATTAATTATAAAACAACACTCACTTTAATAATTAAATTATTAAAGTGAATTTCCAAAGTTCTGAGAGGCATTAATGGCGATCTCCACATGTTAAACACAAACCAATGTGGAGATACTTTTCTGAGCTACAAACTTCAACACTCCCTCTTAGCAAGGAAGGTATTCTCCACCACTCCAAGTCTTCCTATGAAGAAAACAAACTTACCCTTCACTAAGGGTTTGGTGAAAATGTGTGCAACCTACCTATCTATGAAGATATACTGGAGTTTGACTACTCTCTTCTGGATCTTGTCTCGGATGAAATGATATTTGATCTCAATATGCTTGGACTTGTCGTGGAATACTAGATTCTTCGATAGTTTGATAGAACTTTGATTATCACAATATATCATTGTAGGCTCCAACTCCTTATCAACTAATCATGTAAGCAATTTTTGAATCCAAATGGCTTCAAAACTAGAAATACTCGTTGCTATATACTCTTTATTTATTAAACTGAGTGCTACGGAAGTCTGCTTCTTGTTGAACAATGAAATCATTGATGATCCCAAGTTGAAACAACACCCTAAGGTGTTCTTTCGATCTGTTGCACTCCCTACCCAATCTGAGTCTATATATCCCTACAACCTTACTCTATCACCTCCAAGATACCTCATACCATACTCCATGGTACCTCTCAAGTACCTGAGCACATGCTTCATTGCTACCCAATGCACTTGCCTCAGCTTCACCATGAACTAGTTCAAGATGTTCACAACAAAACATATATATGGCCTGGTGTTGACCAAATACATCAAAGAACCAATCAGTGGCTTGTACAACCTCGTGTCCATGAAATCTTAATCTGAAGTAACAACCTTCTTCAAATTTGTGACCATAGGTGTAGCCATCGGTCTACAATCCTCCATCCTAAATATCCCCGTGATCTCCACTATGTACTTCCCCTATCCAAGGAAGATCTCACCTGATCTTTGCCAAACCTCTAACCCCAAGAAGTAATGCATCAAGCCAGTGTTCATCTCGAACTCAACGACCAAATATGCCTTGCACCCTGCTATAAGATCCTATGCACCTGTGAGAAATAAATCATCTATGTACATCACCAAGATAAGTGGTTCCACCCCAACAAGTATGAAGTACAAGTTAGGGTCCTCTTCACTCTTGGTGAAGCCCATACTCTGCAAGTATCCATCAATCCTGGAATACCACAACTTCGGTGCATACTTGATTATGTACAAGGATTTATCAATCCTACATACATGAGACTCCCTCTCATATACCTCAAATCCCTGAGGTTGTTCTATATATACTTCCTCCTCGATGATCTCATTTAGGAATGTTGTCTTCGAGTCCATTCAGTGAATCCTTTACCCCATGACTGAGGTAATAGATATCATAGCACAAATAGAAGTATCTCTGGTGACTGGAGAAAACGTCTCCTCCTAATCTAGTACCTCTCTTTGAGAGAACCCTCTCGCCACAAACATCGCCTTGAACTTATCGATGTTTCCATTTGCAGCATGCTTGATCTTGAAGATCCACTTGGAATTCACCACAAATTTCTCCTCCGATCTTGGCACTATGTCCCACACATCATTCTTCATGATGGAAATGTACTCCTCCATCATGGAATCCCGCCAAACCTGTTGGTTTTCCGCTTCCTCAAAACTAGAAGGCTCGGCATCCATTATGCTACTTATTATAGCACAAGTTGTAGGTTGGGAAAAGCTCGACCCAACCACAAATAAAGTGCTACAATTTGGGAATCCTACACCCAATGTCACCTCGATGTAGGTCTCACACTTCAAGGGTGACTAGGTCACTCTAGGGAGGCGGTCTCGGTGACCCTAGGGGGATTGAGATGAAGATCGAGGAAATTGGAAGTGAAGCCCCTAGAGATCAATTCTAAGTGAAATAGGAGGTAGGGAGAGATGTCTTGCAAGTCAAGTAATTGATTCTCCACAGGTATAGTACTTCTCTGGATGATTGTACCTACCTAAGACACAAGGAAAGACACTTTGCAATGATAGATGTTAGTTGGATCAACAAGTTAAGTTTGTTGTCCCTAATTTTGATGCAGTAGATGTCGGTTTATATCAGCAAGTAAGATATTCAAATCAGCATGTAAAGCATGAGATCAATTATTAATATTATCAATGAGTATGGCAATCAATTATGACAGAAAAAAGGCACTTTAAGGCTGAAGATAGCAAGTCGTTATAACAATGTATTTTCTGCAGAAAATTGCAGCCTTATGGCTGTAGAATTAAATGGCATGAAGCAACAAAATTAGCCATGGAAAAGTGTCAAGAACTAGCCTAAAAGGTGCGCCCTAGTTAGTAGAGTAAGTGAGAAAAATTAGAGAGTTGGTCTAGGGTTAGTTTAAGAGTTAAGAGAGTGTTAGTAGCTAGGGTTATGCATCCCTAATGGCTGTATTTTAAAGTTTGTAACAGAAATTATAGTAGGAGAGAGGGGACGCCCTAGTAGGGGAAGACTCCTCTCAATGAGGCAAACCAACTTCAACCAAGAAAACTTTCAAAAGATCAAAATTTATGTTTCCCAAGGCAATGATTTTATATCTCCAATGCAAAAAATATATCACTAGTGCCTTTACTATTGGGTTAATGGAGTCAAATGAAAAAAGAGATAGAGAAGCTACCTCCTTTTGGATGTAATCCCTTTCACATCCCAAGGCAAGTTTCTCTAACTAGGGTTTATCCTAAGAGGGTGTATGTCCTTATACTTCTCTTAGCAAACCCTTTTTTAATCAATGAGATGAAACATAAAATGATGAAGACTATGGTGGGGGTGTATGCCCTTATACTTCACACCTAGCTCCTAGCACAACAATCCTTGACTTGAAAAGAATGGTAGCATAATAGTAAAATATCATACCATAATCAAGAAAGATACCAAGATAATCCACCATAAAAGCTATAAAAACATCATCCAAGGCTAGTGCCTCCCTCCTCCATCAACCATTCATCAAGATAGCCATAAACAAGTGCACAAGAGACAAATAGAGCCAATGGTAGAGAAAATTTCAGATCAATTCCTCTCACAAGAGGGAGAGTTATGATAAAAATGAGATCTTATGATCTCTATTTATACAAAATGTAGTTAACATAGTTTGTCCACATACTTTAGGGTAAAACACAAAATTAGGGGTTAACAACCCTAATCTTGCCCTTTTTACAAAACAATATTAAACAATCCCTTTAAAATTTCACTTTTACACAAATAAACCCCTAATTTAGAATGATGTCACCCCTTTAGGGAACATTTTGGCATTAGGAGCAAGTCGTTGGTGTAGGAGGAGGGTGTTTAGGCTTGCCAAAGCCATGTGTCAGGAATCCAAATATATTCCTTCAAGGTCAAGACCTCAAACCCCTCAAAACGTCCAAGTGCCAAAGCATATCATCTCACCACCATGCCCTAGCCCCCAATACATGATGTCATGCTCAAAAAGAGGAAGTTTTTCCCATCCTGGGAAAATCGTTTGGCAAGTGAGGGTTGGCCTATGTCATCCAAGTCATCATAAAGGCCTTCCAAGTCTGATCTTTCTCATACTTCATGCGGGCCCCTGGCATCCAACCTATGGGCTTGTAGCCCCATGGAAGCCCAAGCTAAGCTTGTTCTCCCAAAATTGTCCACCAACTAAGTCCTGCAAAGACAAATGAGCATGCCCTCCAAGGATCTAAAGTCATAACATCATGATAAGTGAATCCAATCAATAAATAAGCCATCTAAGCATGTGCATCAAAGATCACTATATCAAACAATTAACAACTCAAAGACACTATGCGACTTGTCAAGCTTGAATATGGGAGGGTTGACGACGTGTCCTATTGGGTAAATCTTGCCCTAGGTCAAAGAGAGTTTCCAAGAGATCCCTCTCTAAGCCATGTAAAGTGGATGAAGTGGTTGGGGTCAAGACTCAATGGGCATAGGGCTTATGACATATAAGGGGTTGTAGTGTTTCATTCATGGGTGCCTTTGTAGAGGGTGTGTGGTACCTTCGTCTACAAATGCATTTTTTCCAAGCCCATCAATTTCATTTTATCTTTCTTTCTTTATTTTCTTTCAATATAGCATAAGGAGAGCTTGAAGGTCACTGCACTGGCGTGGTGACCATATGATGGCAATGTCACCCAAAAAAACCTAATGGAAATGAGAAGGTTGGCTCGTGATGAGACCCCCTTTCTCTCATCCATGCAACTGCCCCTTTCTCTCATCCATGCAACTGAGAGTCATTACCCTGGTTTGGTGACCAGATGATGGTAATGTCATACCACTAGATATTCATGAACGTGAAAGGTAGGCTCGTGATGAGACCTCTTATCCTTCAACCAACATTTTCAGCGTTCTTTATTATATTGTGAATCCCCTTTACTCAAACATAAGCGTTTTATTTATTTCTTGGGTGATTCCTAGGCGAAGCATCTGGAAGGTTTATACAAATCTTTTATCTTTTACCCAACACCAACCCCTTTGGGCCTTTATCCCCTTCTTCCCATAGAATGAAGGGCAACCCCTTCTTGGATCAATACACCCTGAAATCCCAAGAGATAAGGAAATGGAGGGGAATAATGATGGAAAGTGGTAAGTATGGTTGGGAATGGTACGATGGCTCATTAAGGAAGTTCCTAGTAGCAAACCCATTCCCAAAGAGGACAAGTTAATAGGGCACAATGTCAACCACCAAGGTGAAGCAGGGAATAATCCATAATGTCCAAGAATATATCATGAAGTCTAGAGAAATCTAAGATACAACATAATCAAAATGGCTTGAATATTGAAATGATGCTCACCATAATACTGACTTGTACCTCAAGGAGCAAGGCCCACTGCCTTTCGTAAGTCATCTAGTGTGGTGGATGCCATTTGCAAACATGTGGCCATATTTGGTGGTGAGTGGGTTTTCCATCTGTTCAAAAGGGTATTGTTGGTCATGTAGTCTCTTGGCACTCCATATATGCAACCTGAGGGCCTTGAGACATGATTTCCTTGGTTATCCACAAAATGGGGATAACATATGGCTCCTACTTTGGGACATGTGCTCGTCGTAGAGTGCATGTGAACCGCAACATCTCCCACTAGACATGTGCCTGCAAAGATACATCAAACTGTCAAGTGCAGGATGGCCTACTCATCATTTTCCTCATATGATCATAATCAAAACCCACTCAACTAGAAAAAAGAAAATTTTGACATTTTTTCAATAAATTTCTAAACTAAGAATGAAATCAATAGTGCAAGTAGAGAAAAATGAAAATGAAATGTATCTAAACTAAATGAGCAATCAAAATGAAAATGCAGGGAAGCAAGATGACTTACCTTCTTACCTGGGGTCCCGGGACCCTGAAGATTAAGCCCCGAAGGTGTTAGGTGAAATTGTACAACCAGTGCAACCACTTGATCATCGAATGAAGGCATTTCCCCATGTGCTTAATCATGTGAAACAACAAAGATAAGTCTAGAACATAGTAATCATGAACATAAAAAGGCATATAATCAATTATGAAATAAAACTCATGGAGATAGGTGGTGGAAGGAAATCCTTCTGAAAAGAGAAACCACAATCTCAATCGCCATGGAACTCTCGCTTGCAAGCATAGCTACAAGACCGATCTATCCATCTCTGGAGTGGACTAGATGATGGCTCGTATTCATCCTCACTTAGAAGATCATTCTTCCTTCAAGGTTGAGAAAGGAAAAGAGATCCAAAGAAACCCCTATGATTTCCCAAAAAAGAGGAAACTGGGTAAGGCACAGCCTTAGAGGGAAAACTCCTATGTTGGGCTTAGGAAACGTCTCTTCTTTGTCTGCAAATCCTTGCCCAAAGTCTCAACATGAAAGTATTTAGGTTTGGTAGTATGGGCCTTGGATTGCTTTGGGTAGGCCGCGACCTGGTGTCTATCGAAATTTAAGTATGGTGGTTGAAAATCATCCTGAAAAGGTTGTGTCAAGTCGTCCTCAAAAGGATGGAACAAATATGTGATCATTTCACCATCCCAAACATCTGAGTCATATATGTACAAAGATCAATCCTTTGTTTGAGGGTTTCCCTCAACATCATAAGTGGGATCTCCGTCATAAGTGAAAAGGCTCATGTCCCATCCACGTTTTTCAATCTGTATGAAAGTGTCAATATGCCAATTGACTACATCTAAGGCCTCTTCACTTCCAGGATCATGGAACAGGTTGTCATCAAGATCCTCAAAAGGGTCATAACTCATAGTGTTCTCCTCTTGATCTTCAACATGATAAGATTCATCGGGATCTTCTTGGAAGCTTTCTTCATAAGCACGTTCTTCAAGCACCTCTTCATCTATGAGGGTTTTGTCTTCGAAAGATTCATGCAATAACTCTTTTATTTGGTTCATAAGCTCTTCAACTGTTTTATTAGCAACTTTTTCCCTTTCCATCTACAAAATTTCCTTCCATGAGGGATGGCAAGGTCTTGGTTGACTCCAAGGCGCCATAGTCCCATTGAATAGAAGAACATCTCAAAGGAGTTTGCAAGGGAAATCAAGGCTTATCAAAGAATGAAAGAGGAAAGAAGGGGAAAGGTGAGTAAAGGAAAGGTGGGTTCGAGAAAGGTGGAATCACCAGACAAACTTTAAAGAAGGTTTGTCAAAGGAAAAGGGTAGGTTCTTGGAGTGGAGTCGCTAGGAAATCTCAAGATGAAGGCTTTGGGAAAGAGACTTGTCAAAAGTGTTGTTTAGGGCACGAAGAGGATTCAAAACCCTCCTGGCAGCGGCGCCAAAATGCTATAACGCAAGTTGTAGGTTGGGAAAATCTTGACCCAACCACAAATCAAGTGCTACAACTTGAGAATCATACATCCAATGTCACCTCGATGTAGATCTCGCACTTCAAGGGTGACTAGGTCACTCTAGGGAGATGATCCCAGTGACCCTAGGGGGATTGAGATGAAGATGGAGGGAAGTGGAAGTGAAGTCCCTAGAGTTCAATTCTAAGTGGAATAGAAGGTAGGGAGAGATTCCTTGAAAGTCAATTAATTAATTCCCCACAGGTATAGTATTTCTTTGGATGATTGTACCTACCCGAGACACAAGGAAAGACACTTTGCAACGATAGATGTTAGTTGGATCAACAAGTTAAGATTTTTGTCCCTAATTTGCAGCAGTAGATGACAGTTTATATCAGCAAGTAAGACATTCAAATCTGCATGTAAAGCATGAGATCAATCAATAATATTATCAATGAGTATGGCAATCAATTATGACCGAAAAAGGCACTTTAAGGCTGAAGATAGCAAGTTGTTATAACAATGTATTTTCTACAAAAAATTGCATCTTTAAGGCTGTAGAATTCAATAATAATGTCACCCACAAACACCTAATGGAAATGAAAAGGTTGGCTTGTGATGAGACCCCCTTTCTCTCAACCATGCAACTGAGAGTCATTACCCTAGTTTGGTGACCAAAGGATGGTAATGTCATACCACTAGATATTCATGGATGTAATAGGTCATCTCGTGATGAGACATCATATCATTCAACCAACCTTTCAAGCATTCTTTATTATATTGTGGGTCCCCTTTACTCAAATATAAGTGTTTTATTACTTTCTTGGGTGATCTCTAGGCGAAGCATCTAAAAGGTTTATACAAGGCTTTTATCTTTTACCCAACACCAACCCCTATGGGCCTTTATCCCCTTCTTCCCATAGAATGAGGGACAACCACTTCTTGGGTCAATACACCCTGAAATCCCAAGAGATAAGGAAATGGAGGGGAATAATGATGGAAAGTGGTAAGTATGGTCAGGAATGGTACGATGGATCATTAAGGGAGTTCCTAGTAGCAAACCCATTCCCAAAGAAGACCACTTACTAGGGCCCAATGCCAACCACCAAGGTGAAGCAGGGCAAAAGGCATAATGTCCAAGCATATATCATGAATTGTAGAGAAATATAAGATACAACATAATCAAATCACTTGAATATTGAAATGATGTTCACCGTTATACTGACTTGTACCTCATGGAGCAAGGCCCACTGCCTTCCGGAAGCCAGCTGGTGTGGTGGATGCCATTTGCAAACTTGTGACCATCTATGGTGGTGAGTGGGGAAAAGGGTATTGTTGGTCATGTAGTCTCTCGGCACTCCATATCTACAACCTAAGGGCCTCGAGACATGATCTCCTTAGTTATCCACAAAATGGGGATAACACTACTCATAAGTGCCATGTAGTTGGGAAACTTCCTCGGAGGCTCTCTCTCCCTGAATGTGCTTTTGGGAGCTTCAACATGCTCTCGAGCATCCTTTAAGGTCTGATCAAACCATCTGGGTGTCCTGACAAAGCTGGAAGGAGCGACTCCTCCTCCCTACCTGAAGGATGACTCCCTGAACTGGAATTATATGAACTTTGTTCTCCCTTCGAAGGCACTTGCTCTTTGTCCTCTGCCACTACTGGTAAATCATGAGACTTCATAGATGCCAAGTTCTCCTCAAACTTAACATTTTCGCTCACCACTGTCTTCCGCACACTGGAATAAATATCTTGTAATATTTTGAGGTCTCGATGTACCCCACAAATATGCCCTTCTCTCATGAAGGCTCCAACTTCGTTCTCTTCTCCACATGCACATGGATGTATACTAGACAACCAAAGATCCTGAGATGTTGGATCTCTGTCTTCACTCCTGTGAATTCCTCCTCAGGAGTCTTGTCCCCCAATATCCTATGAAGACTCTTGTTCTATAAATACACTTCTATGTTACATGCCTCTGCCCATAGAAACATGGGAAACTCTCAGTCATGTATCATAGCCTTTGTAGAATTGATGATGGACTGGTTCTTTCTCTCCACAACTACATTCGGTTGAGGGTTGTATGAGATTGTCAACTCCCTCTCGATCCATGCCTCCTTGCAGAAATCCTTGAAGTCATTGGAGGATTACTCTCCCCCATTGTCCGACCTCAAGACATTGATCTTCTTCCATGTTTGGTTCTCCACCTAGGCTTTGAACACTCGGAACCAACTAAAGACCTCATCCTTGGTCTTCATAAAGAAGATCCATGTTTTCCTAGAAAAATAATCAATGAATGTCACGTAGTATGACGATCCCTACACAGATGCCATTGAAATTGGTCCATAAATATTTGAATGAATAAGATCCAAGACCCCTCGGACTTACTCTTGTTGCTTGGAAAAGAAGCCTTGACATTCTTTCCAAGTGCACACCCTCTGCATACGTCGTGCTTCTCACCACTGAAATCTAGAAGACCGGTGGCAATCTCCCTAAAAATTGGAAACGCTCTATAATGCAGGTGTCCCATTCTCTTGTGCCAAAGCTCGCACAAGTTGTCATTGTCATGTACCAAGGCCTAAACAGGCTTCCCTTGCAACCTTTATAAGTTACCCTTGTTAGAATAATCTCGATGTGCTCGTTTAATCATAGACAATGCTACACCATTATCACCCAACCATAGACATAAATCCACCCCATAGCACCTTAACATTTGACAAAAAGAATGATTCCAGAAATCCATACCATAACCAACAAATAACCAAGAGAGTGCACCTTCTCCAAGGGTAGCACACAAGAAAAACTACCAGAAAGACTAAACAAGATAAAACCATGCAACTGTAGTTGTTGTTGCTCCTCCTCCAAACTTGCGCATTGTTTCTAGGTGACTGAGAGTGTGTGAGTGAACAAATGAGTCAAGACATCCTCTATTTATAGTGGTTCTGTCACCTGTCTGGGCCGACTTGTCTTCTTGGAGTATAATATCTTAATATTATATATTATGTTGAGCCGACATGTCTTCTAAGGTTTTCACACATCTGTTTAGGGTTTCTCTTGCTTCCGAAATATTACATATGGAGGTTAATACCTCCCGCAACTACCATAATATCAACACTCCCTCTTAGCTAGGGACGTATTAATGGTCTCAAACACATCCATCCATATTCACATGGTATGGGAAAGACTCACATAGTTTTGTAGACCATTCTACATGTAGCATCATCACGTCACACATGGCTACACCCATGTGGACCTGTCAATCTCGTCTAGGGGCCACAACCCGCTAGAGAACAATAGAGCTACACCTCGTAGTGTGTGTCACCATCATCGTCATGGGCTACACCCATATGATGTGCTCACCCATGTCGTGAGTATCATCATTACTATCAACATCATCTGGTAGGAATCATCAAATATATATCGTCATACTTGTTCTTGGTATTCTTCTGTCATGAACAATATCACAATATCCATGAGCCTCATTTAGCTGTATTGATGATCCATCTCCACCACCATGTGTCTAGCACCTCAGGGCATTTGTGTCCCATGACAAGAATCATGACCTCATCAAAGCCACATTCACATCATAGTTGATCCTCTCATAGGATCACTCCGTGAATGTATCTAGCTCGATGCTATCAAACATGTGTGTCTAGCACCTCGGATTGTTCTTGTCCCATGACAAGAATTATGACCACATCGGAGCCACAAACACCTCATGGTGATCCTTTCATAGGATCACTCCGTGAATGCATTCATCTCGATGTTATCGGACACGTGGAATTGCACCTCAAGCACCTTGAGTCTTCAGTCCATCGAAGACTATGTCGAGGCCCATCTACTTCGGATGTAGATGTTCCCTATCTCCCCTGGTCTGCAACCCGGTTCCTGTGGAGATAGAGTCAGCCCGATGCTTATCAAGGCTACTCACCTACTCGTGAGAGTTTCAAGGCCCGATGCAATTCACACACAGGAAATCTAGCAGCAACTCGAATCTTCAGTCCGTCGAAGGTTACATATGGGCCTATTCCCACATGATCAAGTCCGTCTAATCAATTTTGGAATATCGGCACGATGTTGCAATCATCAATACTCCCTGAGGGAAACATTTGCATTCATGCCAAGCTTGTCATAAACAAAGGCTTAGTGCAAATGTTAGCTATCTACTCATCTGTGGATAAGTGATGGAGCCTCACTGTTCCTTCCTGCACCATGTCTCTAATGAAGTCCTGCAAGATCCTTTGAAAATACACCCTACTTCATATCTTGCATCATTGGCTATGATATATGACTGAGTGCTACAGATATCTACCTCCCTACTTGTCCGGAAATCCTGCTCGATCCCAAGCTGAAGTAGCACTTCCAATCCAAAAATTGTGTATCGCGGTAGCCATACTTCATCATCGAAGATCAATCATATATATTTGTACAACATAGGTACATGCATGTTGTGTTGTAACCCAATAATACGGTCATGGCTCAACCATATACTAGCACAAGGTGTTCTCTGCAAAGCAAATGCCTATCATGTCACACAACTTCCTCAGATGTGTCATCATAGGTGTGACCATGGACTTCTTGTCCATCATGACAAACCTCTTCACTCTCCTTACTGAAGATCTCATCTGGTGCCAACCACGCTTCCAATCCCAATATATCCGATCAAGATCCTTCATCTCAAACTCTAAAATCAACTCCCTCTATCTGAGAGAATCCTCGAACCACGCTTTCTCCTGTTGCATGCCCCTTTCCATTATGCAAAGTGTCACGAAACTATGTTGGCTTCTTCTTGATCACTGACTCCCTCTGAGTCTGAATTCCTCTCAAATTTATCTCTTATGACCTGCCCGGAACAAGAAACAAGAAAAACAAAATCTCCATGGTATCCTCTATGGAAGATATCATGCATGGAGTCTAGTTCAGTAACCAAGAACATCTCCTAAAGGAGATCAACTTCATCTCGCAAGCAATAAACATTTACATAAGAACAAGAATATCTCCTAGAGAGGAGATCGACAGTTGTATCTCTAGTATTAAGGGGTTAGTATAATGATCATAACTTCAATAGATCAAGATGCAACATAAGATCATAATAATGCCATAACAACTAGAGGCATATCAATTTTAAATAATCAAACCTGGAGTATTCACTGCTTGTTCCTATGAATGTACTAAATCCAAGATCATTGCACAAACTCATGCTTTTGTTGGATGATATAACATGAACATATACAAGTGCATACCTTTTAAATTTGTCGCATCGTTCAACGTGTCTTCTAATCTGAAACTAGACACCATCTTGACAAGAAGAGGTTAGAAATTGAATCAAAAAGGTTCAATTATTAGAACAAGCTAGAAACCTTGAAATTTCAACTTTGACCACATAATCAATTTTGACCAAACATCAACCTTTGACTTTGACTTTGACCAATCAACCTGTGACTTTGACTTTGACCAAAAACTCAAACTTGATGTTTTTGTTGGCTGAGGACACTTGAGGGTGCACTAGACTAGGACGCACTAGAATATCCATAAATTAGGTCCAACGCTTCACTTAAGGTGCCCAAAGAGTTGGATTAGGGTTTGTTGCAGCTGCAAATTCAGAAACCCTAGTTGTAGCTGCAACTGGTGCCACAACAAGCTTAACAAAGAATTGTCACGCTACCTTCCAATGGTTAGACTGTCATGAAAGTGGTGTGGGCCCATAACCTGTTAGAATAATGTTGATGTGCTCATTTAACCATAGACAATGCTACACCATTTTCACCCAAACATAGGGATAAAACCACCCCCAAGCACCTTAACCTTTGACAGAAAGAATGATTCCAAGAGGCCATACCATAAACAATAGATAACCAAGAGAACACACTTTCTCCGAGGGTAGCGCATAAGAAAAAGTACTAGAAAGACTAAAAAAGAGAAAACTATGCAACTGCAGTTGTTGTTGCTCCTCCAAACTTGCGCCCTATTTCTGGGTGACTAAGAGTGTGTGAGTGGGTGAACAAATGAGCCAAGACATCCTCTATTTATAGTGGTTGCCACCTACCTGGGCCGACTTGTCTTCTTGGAGGATAATATCTTAATATTATATATTTTGTTGAGCCGACATGTCTTCTAGGGTTTTCACACATCTGTTTAGGGTTTCTCTTGCTTATGAAATATTCTATTCTAGTCAAAGGTTACATATGGAGGTTAATACCTCCCACAGCTACCATAATATCAACAACCCTCTAACCCCAATCTCCATTGTTGTGTCAGGGCTAGCTCCCTCTAAGGGGATGAGTACTTTCCCTTTCTTGAACAAAACGGCAAAACCCCTATCCTCCATAACTGACACTAAGAGTGAGTGCTTCTTCAGTCCTGGTACACAATGCACATCATGGGCATCGAATAAACTTACAAACTCAAGTTGGAACAAGACTGTTACCTCTCCCTTCATTGCATACTTGGCATCATCACCAAGCTCCACATGGATCCATGAGTTGCCTCCATAAGACTGTTGAATAGATCATGTGCTTCTATCATGTGACCCGATGCACCATTGTCCAACACTCTCAAAAACTGTGTTGGTGGAAAGGTAAGAAACTAGTGAGAAGTCACTCTCGAACTTCGCAGGAAACTCACTCAACTGAGTCTCTGCAGATGTTGCTACCTGCTGCAATTTTCCTTTCCCTTTCTTTTTCTTCAAACACCGAGATGCATAATTCCCACTCTTGTGGCATGCGAAGCACTTGACTTTACTCAAGTCCTTCTTCTTCCTCGGCTATGAGGTTTCCCCCTCACTATTACCCTTCTTATTGGAACCCTTTCCTTTTCCCTTTCTTGTCTGACTAACAAGGGTCAGGTTCTCATCACTACCTCCCTACTTGTTAGCTTTGGACTCCTCTCAAGTCTTTTCTTGGATGCAATCATCCCAAATCCTCTGCCAATCTGAAAGCTTCTCTCAAGCACAAATCCCCTTGACAAATGGTTCCCAAAAATTGGTGAACCCATTCAATGCCACATTTACGAGTTCCATGTCATCCACTTTCTCCCCAATGGCTACAAGTTGATCACATGTCTGGGTGATCCTCATGAAGTAGTTGGTAACATTGTCAAATCTCGACATCTGGACAGACCTGAGCTTGTTTCTCACGATCATCTTCCTATTCAAGTTATCAATATGGATTAAATCCACTAGAGCCTTGAACATCTCTTTGTCCAACTGCTTCTCTACCACGTGAGAAATCAAATGATCATTCACAGCATCCAAGATCACTCTCTATGATTTAATGTCCTTCGCAAGAATGGCTATCTCTATTGGATTTGTCAGTATAGGAACAACCTTCTCCACAATCTCCCAAAGGCCATGCTCCTACAAAAGTAGGGAAACCCTTGCTTTCCGAGAGAGAAAATTTGAAGCTCCATCCAACCAGTGTTCAAACCTAAGACTAGTCGCTGCCATTTCTAGATCTGATCAAAATGTCGAAGATTTTACCCTACTAATTTGTAGATCTACAAAAATCTTCTGAAATTGGATTCCCTTCAGAGTGTGAGCTCTGATACCATGTTAATTTTCTAATTCCATGTTAATTTTCTAATTCCAGCCTAGATAAATTATTTCCTAGTGAATTTCCTTGCTGAAAATTAAATTGTAGCTCATTGAATAATTTACACTGCTGAAATAATTAACTAAAACAAATAGCGGAAGCAAAATGGAAACCAATCTCACAATGACATATGCACAGCAAATTTCTGCCCTTCAAATCTGCTCTTCATTAAAATAATATCCAAGCATACAAGGGCTCGCTCACTGGGAAAATGGCCCACACACAAAATGCAAATAGCGGCAAAACCTGAGCTGATTTCAACTGACCAAACCCTCTGCACTCTTGTTGTCCTTGCCTATTGCCCATCTGGTTGTACGGCCCTCATTGCAGGTTGTATGGCCTGCCACGAGTTGTACAGCTACTACACAGGTTGTACAGTGTTGCCCGCGAGTTGTGCGACTGCCTACTGTGGGTTGTACGACCTTAGCCGCATGTTGTACGACCTCTCTGGTTGTTTATACGAGTTGTACAACCCAACTAGGAAACTCCTCGACCTCCGCCTTGCTTGGTACGACCTGCTGGAAATTTCCTGATTGCGGAATTTTTCTCCTTAGCCAAATTTGCAGAGTGAAAGTCCTTCTCCACTCAAAATGAGTCATTGACTCCTTGCAAATGTGTGTCTCTTCCTCTCACCTTGACTTCTATTTATAATCTTGAGTTGAGCTAAAACCCTAAGCTCCAAAGTGATCAATGATTGAGATTAAATCTCACATCACTCCAGATCAATGGCTAAGAGTCATTTAATTAATTAAATTCACTAATGCCAAAAACTTAGGAATTTCATTTAATTAACCTTCATTAATTATAAAATGACATTCACTGCAATAATTAAAATATTAAAGTGAATTTCCAAAATTCTCAAAGGTCTTAATGACGATCTCCACATGTTAGACACGAACTAATGTGGAGATACATGTCCGAGCTACAAACTTCAATATTATGGTATATGTTTTTTGATTCACCTTACTTACATATTCCAATTCATTGCACAATGATCCACTATATCATGCTAAACGTCACCCAAACACCAAATGAAGTAAGAGAGAAAATGTCACTAAAGTCCTCCCTCATGCTTCAAAACTTGGCCACAAGATCTACTTGATAAGAAATGATGGTAAGAGGCAGTGACAAAGTCCGAAGATGGTATTTATATGCTTGTGAACTAAATTTCTACCACATTGAACTTCCACATATCAACCCAATCATGATTACCATTGGGCCTCTAAAACTAAAATCAATTTATCTAGCTAGAATCAATTTATCTATTGGATGCAAACTTCCAGGACATCCATGGGTGATCTTGGCCTTCTTAAACATGCACCATGACATCAACAACAAATGCTTAAATGAATTACTTGCATCCCCCTCGCATAACACATTACTTTAAACAAGTGCAAATCTGTGTTAACGACTACCATCTCACTTATGTCACCATTGCATAACTTTACTGACTCAACTTGTCAATTCGACATATCCCACCTCTTCTTATTATATTGAATGATCGTTAGTTGCAATGTGATTAGCTTGTTTCCGTATTTCCATACCATCTCACTTATGTCACCATTGCATAACTTTACTGACTCAACTTGTCAATTCGACATATCCCGAATGATCGTTAGTTGCAATGTGATTAGCTTGTTTCCGTATTTCCAATCTTATGGCAACCTGTGCATGTATGGCATTAAAACATACCCAATAACTTTATATCAATAAGCTGTGATCAGTAAATGTAACCAAATGAAAAGATCATTGAATTATCATCCTCATGCAAGAAACAAGAAAGATAAGATTAAATTGAGACCAAAAATCAAATTATGATTTCGATTAGCACAAAACATGGAACAACCTACATTCAAGAACATGAGGGGAAAGCAATCGGCATTCAAGCTTTCTTTTACTTGTAAAGAAAGTAGCCAACTCGTTATCCTCCAAAAATATCAAATGCATTAAAAGAGTCGGCCACAAAAAGCAAAGCTCGGTTGTTAGTTGACAAGTGTTTTTGAAATAAAAATTTAAGGGGAACCCCAACTCTCACGACTTGGGAGGAGTTGATGACCTCAAACACTATCCAAAGAACACCTTAATTATTCTTTGCATGTACATAAATCCTCCAAAAATATCAAATGCATTAAAAGAGTCAGCCACAAAAAGCAAAGCTCGGTTGTTAGTTGACGAGTGTTCTTCAAATAAAAAATTAAGGGGAACCCCAACTCTCACGACTTTGGAGGAGTTGAGGACCTCAAAAACTATCCAAAGAACACCTTAATTATTCTTTGCATGTACATACGTTGGGTTATTTATGAAAAAACCCATACCTCCATTATTCCATCTTTTAAGCACTTTATGGAAAGGAAAAAGCTCTCTTACGTGAAAAGACAGCATTATTTAATCATCGTTGTCCTCACCAAGGATATGCACAAAATCCTAATTAATACCTCAAAGAACCAGAAATTCAAATAATCCGACTCCCAATTATATCAGTATAATAATATGGTCTTTGGCACACTTGCAAAAATGAGTTTTTCACAAAAATATTATGAAATGAAGAAAGTAGAAGAAGCATCTCAAGTATGATAAAATATCTAAAATCTTGTGATATATTATGTGCACTGATCAAAATGCTGTAGGATATTGCAAGAATAGCATGAAGTCTGTAGGGAATTATGAGCAACTTAACAGACAAAGCAGTCCTGGATTAACATGAGCAGAGATGAGCAGTTAAATTTCAGTGTTCAATGAAGGTTGAAATGGTTGTTAAAGATCTTCTGAGAAGAGTGGCTATAGTTGGTGGATATTAGATTGGCGTCATATTTTGCTTTATTTTTTGAAAACCATCTGAAACATCATATGGCACCAAATCTCATTGCGGGACACTTCCAAATACATTGCATAACCTGA